>CAJDYZ010011577.1:38716-52970 GCA_903986555.1 Heterotrigona itama
GAGTAATGTTGCGAATTCATTATATTGTAATTAAGCGGTATTGATCCTAGCAACGATTAATCCTGGCTCAATGCTACTTTTACTTGACCGTTGCCAATAATTGAATCTGGCCAACACCGGAGAGATGAGGTATCATGACACGCTCGTACGGATGATCCGAGTATTCGCGCGTGCATCGTGGAATGTTCACCGGCTCATCACGGCGATAATTATGAAAGCTATCGCGTTATTAAATCGGCTTTGCGGCTCGCATTCCATCCAGATTGTCGGCCGTTATGCAATAATAACAATAAGATCGTTAAACTGTGCTGTGCGCATATTTTGGAAAACAAACATTCCGCTGCATGCACAGAGGGAACACTGGGATCGCTGGTACTTTGACGTTCTATCAATTACAGATCGTCCGCGAGCTCCTACACCATACGAGTTGGCAACACTAACAACAACCGGGGCACTGCTTACCGTCTGAAACGGGTCATTCGTCACGCTAGTTACAATTCACGAACCATCGACTTCGACATTGCCCTTTTGGAGGTACGTAGACGAATAATCGGTTAAGAAACAGATTACAATAGGATAATTGTAGACTGAGAGCGAAGATAATAGATTATTGTTAATTACTAAACTATATTCGCGTCGCACACGTTTCGTGAAATTACTTGTATTTACTTGACTTTTTAATTTTTCTTTAAATTTTAAAATTATCCGATGACCAGTCCGCAGATGGCTATGCACTCTTGAAACATTTATATATATATAGCGAATATAATAAATATATAAGTGAGGAACTTGTGAGTGCTTAGTACATGCAATAGATTTTTATTTAGAATATCTTTGTCTACGTTCGTACAAAAGTGCCTGTAGTCTATTATTAATTAATAATGATTAGTAGCAATCTTTTTTTTAATTTGTAGTAATTTAGAATTAAAAATTTGCACGATGCAGTGTCGTAGAATAATAAGTGAAAAGTGAGAAACATATTATAACGATAGCTGAAAAATAATCGAGAACGAGATGTTAATATTAATTGTCATGAAGCATCGAACATATTTCACGTTTGTCGATCAATAATATATTAATTGAAAATACTTATTCGCGATTAAGTTATCCAATTTATTTGAATAATTCAGTTCAGTTTAAAGCGTGAAAATCTGACGAAAGTCGGATACTAGCACTTTGAACCAAATGTTTTGATTGTTTAGTTCAGTTCAGCGACAGAATTGCCTGATTTAATGCTATGAAAATTGTGATTCAGATTGATGGTACAATCAGCTTTAACCAGAACGTGCAACCTATAGGCCTGGCGAGCAAGGAACTTTCACCTGACACACTCGTGAACGTGACTGGTTGGGGTGCGCTCAAGGTAAATCGGTGGACCATTTTAATTTATATTTCGTGAACGTGACGAAAGCAAAATGTTTCAAGTTATTTAAAATTGCTCGATACGTTCTTAATGATCTGATTTTTGAAAAAAGAATTCACATGTCTGTGGTAAATAGAAATAATTGAACCACTACGAAATCATTTCCAAATTTAAGAAAAAAAAAAAATCAGAGTTATTATAATTATGAATCTCTCTTATCAATCGCCGTAGGAAGGTGGATCGGTGTCACCGAATTTGATGAGAGTATCGGTACCAATCGTGAACAAGTCAACGTGCCAACAAGTTTATCAGTCAATGAACAGCATCACCGACAGAATGATATGCGCCGGTTACACCGCTGGTGGAAAGGATTCCTGCCAAGGTGACTCTGGTGGACCCCTGACATCGTCTGGAATCCTCTATGGCATCGTGTCCTGGGGTCGTGGTTGCGCCCAACCGAAATACCCCGGCGTTTACTCGAACGTCGCTAATCTACGATCCTGGATCAAGACTAACAGCGGAGTTTAAGAAAGAAATATCTAATCTTAACTTGTAATTCAAACTGGTACTAGTAGTATAGTGGCATTGTAATGTAGTAGCGATTTTAATTCCTATGTAAAAGCTACTTCTTTCGTCAATATTTTTGCAAATAAATATAATTGCATTTAAAAATAAAAAAAAAAAAAGAAAATTTCGAAATACTTAAATATTCAGAATACCAGATTTAATACTCAGAATACTAGTTTAATCCAGTGCTACGAGACATGCAAACATATAGTGCAGTGTTTTATTGAAGTGTGATTGGTGTGAACAATGCACTGAATTTTAACAAAATAGATTCTAATCGTTACCAATTTTAAATTTACTGATTTGTAATCAGTTTTGTTATCAGTTCGATTCTTTCATGCAATTTTGAATTTGGTGAAAGTGCTAATAGATACATAGACTTAGATCGTTTGAAGAGGATTCTACAAGTGGTGGGATAACGTTGGCTGTAAAGCTTAAGGTTGGTAATCTTTCGTTTGAAAACGAATTAGGAGAAAGGCGAACGACAGTAATTCTTTAAAAAAAAATAATACTGCATCATTAGCTCTTAAATGCAAGAAAGGAAATGCAAAATGCAAAAAATTGAATCAGTTAATTTGGATCTCTTGTCAGAATTTTAATGCACAATTATTTTGAACTTACTAGTACTTTGAAAGATACATAAATTTCATTTAAATTCAGTATATTTCCTTTTACTTTCTATGTGTGTGTTTTCTTGCAGTACTGTTCATATTGCAACAAAAAGTGAAAAAGAGAATGGCGATAGATAGATTCACACGAACGTTCTTTTTCTTTGGGTATATCGTTGTAATCGTAGAAAGACAGCAATCATCTCGCAAAAAGGGAATAAAATATTGACGTTCGACGGCAGATTGACGGATGAAATAGTTTGTTTAACCGCGAAATGCTTTTTACGTTTGGCTACCTTTGATCCCCAGAGCGCCACAAACTTTCTCCGATAGTTTATCCAGTTGGACAGTTCGATCAAGATCACTGTTATCGTGATCTGCTCTCGCGTTGAAATTCTTTGAAATGTCTCTACTCTCTCTCTCTTTCTCTCTCTTCCTTGCTACTCAATAGTATATTCGTTTTCAGCAATTTTAGCCGGAAACTATTATTTATAATTATAAATTGATCTGACTTATTACTATTATACGAAACTTTATTAGAAAATTACAGAAAATTAATTTAAATTAAAATGGAGATTGTGAATTTTCAACTTTAAGTAGGTAACAATTTCAAGTTTAAACAGATATCTATATATATATATATTTTTTGTATTATAAGTATTTTTAAATTTTTCATAAATTTTCTCCAGCCTAATCATTATGCCAGATATTCATTAAAAATCTATTGTTCAAAGTTAGAAACTAACGTAATTCTTTCAGCTATATTTACCCAGTAAAGTATTCTTTTAATGAAATTAGGGAAAGAGAAAGAAAGAGACTGATTAATTAGAAAATCTGATTATAAACGTGTGAATAGTGAGAAATAATATCAGACGGTGTACGCTTTATCTAACGAAATGTTTCTGGTACTTGGCGGCCTTCGATATTTCGTTTCATTCCACCGAATCTGCCGATAAGAAAATGCGTCGAAAACTCTCGCGCAAGGTTTAGACACCGATATAAAACGATATAAAACGCGTGCGATCGGACACTCGACAGCGCACAAAGTACACACGCGATGTATACAAGAAATACGTTTTATCAAGTGAGTCCAATCGATTAGTTGCAAATTGCTCCAAATTGGATATGTGACTAATCTTGACATGATTGTTCCATTATCTCGAGTCTCGATACGTTATCGCTAATCGCGATCACGCTTGTACGGTCGAACGCGTCGACGAAACTCTTTTTTTACCGGGAATCTGCGAACGTTTCGTCTTCCTTTTTTTCTCTTTCTCCTCTTTTGTTTCATCCGCCGAATTTACCGAGATACCGTGAAATGGATTCCTTTGAAGTCCGAGCGACGACGCGATACCTCGACAGCGGATAATGATCGATAACGTCCGCTTATCGCCGAAATATTTGGCCCCCCGCACGTGAGTATCGACAAACTTTTGACCTGGTTCCACTCTCAATAATTCAACCAGTTACTCGTTGCTTCTCATCGATCGACGTTAAAATGGTCACAACAACATTGATTTTATTCTGTATTCTTCTTGGGAACGGTAAGTTTTATTAACTCTGAGAAGTGACATCGGCGGTTTCATTTGATACTGTTTCCTTCTTGGGAACGCCACGTTTTATTAAAACTCCAAAGTGACATCGTTGGACCGTGTATAAACTGGAGATGGTTATAAATATAATTGGAGGATTGTTAAATTTTTACAATTTGACAGCTTTAGTCTTGAATGATCGTTTTAGCGTTTCTATTTTCAAGTGAATAGCTAGACTGTGAATTTTTATGCACTCGTGGAAGTTCAGAAGCTCGAAATTGTACAGAATACACGAAAGTATACAAAATATTCAAATACAATACCCTAGTGTTGTAATGTTTAATGTAAAACTAGACTGAATCTATGCCACGGTGCCATTTTTAAAATTGTTTTCACAAAAATATCGATTCGTCTACTAGAAACTAATGATGATTTTAGAACGTGACTTTAAAACGAAATGTTACAAGTATGAATTAAAGAGAAATATTTTAGAATTAAGAAACTTATTCAACGATATTTACTCATTCTATAGACAATTTCATAAACAGAATTTTATGTTTTCTGTGCAGTTATTGCGTCCGATAACATCAAGTATGCGACTATTACGGAATACCCTTATCACGTAAGTTAAAATATTAATTGTACTTATACTGGTGGTTATCTACACTCGCACAAGGTCAATTTGATAAAATTAGAATTATACAATTATAAATAAATTAGAAAGATAAAATTAGAATTATAAAATTATAAAATTATTTATTAAAAATTATTAAATTTATTAAAAAATTTATTAAAAATTATAAATTTAGAATTATAAATAAATTAGAAAGATAAAATTAGAATTATAAAATTATAAAATTATTTGCAAATTATAAAATTTGCGTCTTTAATATATACTAAACATTTTCTAACAAATGTTTGTACGTCTCTTGCCATTACACAAAATCTTTTCAGTAGTAGGGTCGTAAGTATAGTCAAACCAAATAGGACACAAGTTTGATATTACACAACATCGAGTAGTTTGAAAGTTATACATATTTTGAAAATATTGTTTCATTCATTATTGCATTTTCTCATTGTAAAATGACTTATTTTGTGAGAATTGTTTGTTGCAAGATTTCAAGTCGGAGAAAATGGTAAATCAATAAGTAAGCAAGATCCTAGGGTCAAGTCTCACTAAATTCACTTGGCGAAAAAATTTTAAAATTGAAAATTGAAATTTCGCTTTCGAATTTTAAACTGAAGATTCTAAAGAAGTTCTCGAACAAAATTTATTATTAATCGAACTCACATTGAAGTAGATGATGACGATCGATCGATAATCCGTCAGTAAGTCGATATAAATATAATAATAATACGGATTAAGGAAGTTAAAGGGTTAAATCTATATCGCAATTTCGAACAGTTTCGAAACAAAAATACGGTGAATATGGTGATCGTGTAACACAGGTCTCTATTGAGAAATACGGGGTACACGTGTGTAGCGGAGCATTGGTGCACGAATCATGGGTAATAACCGCGGCGTCCTGCGTTTTTCCGTGAGTATCGTCCACGAGGAATTCCTCGCTGTTCTATACAAATCGCGTATCTGCGCGAACAAGCCAGCGAATAACGGAAGGTAATTGCTCGCAGCTCGGAACCGTCCACGGTGACTGTGCGAGCACGCACGTCCACGCTTTCTGTCAGTGGAGATGAATTGGAAGTGGCCAGCATTGTCGTGCACGAAGATTTTGATAAATTCATACTGCTGAATGACATCGCGCTTATTAAGGTACGAAACAACTCTCGACTCGTTATCTCGATTATCGTCGAACGGAAGACAAATATTTCGTCAGAAATTCGAATCGTGCCCTTTGACTTTATTTTATTTTTCAATACATTTCTCGAGTTTCGAGGAAATTGACGATTTGATCTCATTGTTGTTAAAAGTAGGAATTTAGTAGAATTAAATATGGCCAAGGTGAATAATCTTGCTTATGATCGGACACGAACTATTTAAATTTTAAGCGTTGCCAGTATAGATTTACTTTATTAGTTTTTAAGTTCCATTGTGTCGTTATTAAATGTAATTTAAGTTCATTCCATTCTTCTCATACGTAATTTCGACAATTTAAAATAGCAATAGCTGTCGTCTACGAATGGACACAAATACGGAAATATGAACCTGTTGTAAGAGAAACTCGAAAAACACGAACGCGCTTCGATGAACGCGTGAAAAATTCAATAAACGTTTCGCGATGATGTATTAGTGGGAAGTTGAACATGATATACGTCAATGATTGTCACGATGTCAATTCTCGAGATGATAGTTGAAATGTGAAGAATGAGTTTTCAAAAAAAAAAAAAAAAAAAAAAATTACAAAATCTATCGTTACACCGAGTGGAATGGTTTTAATTTATGGAAATATTTTTCTGGAGCATAGCTGAAAATTCCTGCACAATTCGGCGAAAAATTATTGCCGATAGGACTTCCGGAGAAGGAAGACTACACGCCTGATGATGGAACGACGTGTTTCGTGACAGGCTGGAAATACACTTTGGTAAGTGCTGTTCGTCATGTTATTACTAAAATAATACTTTTCTCGTGTTAACAGAAATCTGACAAATTGTACCACCGTCGTTCGTTCAATTATTCAGTTGTATTTCCAATTCTATGAACTTTGATATATTATTATACACGCCGGAAATGGTACCATTTTGAAATCACATTTATTTTTTTAATCTTTTATACACTAATCGATGCATTTTTTTTATTGTCTATTAAAAAAACATTTAGATCGAAGATTGATTAATTAAAAATTTGATAGAGTTTATTAAAATTAAGATAAATTAATAAAAATTAAGATCTCTCAAACTAGCCAATATTTGCTTAGATATTTTTTACAGAGAATAACGAAACGTATCAATTAATGAATAAGGAGAGTTCAATTTATAAAAATGTAGATAACTTTAAGTGCTATTCATGATGTTTCCGGCAAAGTCTAAAAACAAAACAAAAATCTGACAAATCTGACAAAATTATTTATTAACTATCTAGTAATATTTTTAATTTCATTTGATAACATTTCATTTGATCAATTGATAACAAATATTTCTACAGATAACTGAATGAAATACGATTGAAAATGTGCTGCATTTTCAACATCGCGATGGAAAACGCGTAGCAAACGATTTAAAACGTTCATTTTATGCCCGATACTGATTATCTTTCTGTGATGACATCGTGCGATCATTAAAACGCGAACCCGTTCACTAAATATTCACTTTCATCTCAATATCTGATTCCATTTTGGCCCTGTTACGACTATCTACCGGACACGCTGGAAAACAAATGTATACACTTTTTATGATGGCCAATTTTCAATTGCCAAATAAAGGAACAGGTAACAACGCGCGTTTCAATTTTGTTAACGCCCCGGCAACATCGCACCAACGATATTTCGCGATTTTTTCAAAAGCAATAGATCAAACGATATTTATTTTGTGTTATGAAAGAAGAACGATATTTATTTCATCCAAAATTCCATGGTTTAAAACGTTTAAAAAAAAAAAAAAAAATGCAAAGGTAACGAATGAATTTCGTAGACTTTAATAGATAAATATCACAATATTTGCACCTTCAAGTCATTATAATTGATCGACAAAGTTGAAGTAAAGAATCATTAATTGTTGAACGAAATTCTTTTTCTCCAACATGTAACAGTCTCAGGAATTTTATTTCTTACTTAACGAAAGTAATTTCTGAGTATTGAGATATTTTTCTTTTTTTTTTTAGAAATAATTCGTCTATCCCTCCTTCTTTTCACTTTCCCAAATTTTGCAAGGGACTTCTCTCGAGCAAATTATCAGTTTCAGCTTAATCAAATAGATCGATTTCAAGCTTGGCAACGGAAACTGAATCGAAACATCTTGATCGGGAGAAATCCTGGCAACTTTTTATTCGACTCGGATCCTCCTTTCCTGTATCCGCTGCCATTTTCATTAGCCAAATCGCTTGCTCCAAGTCACTCGACTAATTTCAACAAGAGTACATATAGCGGCATCAATCAGACGCAACGATCAATATCCCGATCCACGCACATTAACGATCGCACGTATCACGCTGGTTGGCCAGCCGCCAGTCAGTGTCTTAGCTGCCCCAAATCACCGATGCGATTGATTGATCGATCAACGATTTTGCAGGCGGGCCCGGTGGAATCTCAGCTCACGGTGACAGCAGTGCCGCTCGTGAATCAGAGTATCTGCAGCGCGACGATGCCCTGTTACGAACCGCTGTTCCAGAAGATGCTTTGCGCTGGTAACATGACCCACGGAGTGGAGACGTGTCAGGTAAGATGAAGATGAGAGAACGTGGCCTGGAACCAGGTCCAAGAGGTAGAACGCGGTTTCAAACGGAGATCAGAGATAGAGAGAGAAGAGGGACAATTGTGTGCATTCGCGAGTCGCGACAACCTTGCCACACTTAAGCATCCTGAAGGGCCTGCCAAGGAGATCCCTCGACCTGGGTCGTGTGTGACGACGCCACTCGACACTTGCGTCTGTGTGCGCTAGTGATACGCTTCTTGACTTCGTTCGTACACGTGCACCAGGACATTCTACACAACTATGGTTTCGAAGTGATGGAAGAAGATGGAGAACAATTTCATTAGACGAAGTTAAATTTTGGATTATTTGGCACAGATGGACACGCGTGGAATTTGGACGATTTTAAGGATACATGTGTCTTTCGAAATGGGGAAGCATCAACTGGGTTAAACTATGCAGAAAAGTATCTTAATTGAAGGATCTTAATTAAAGAAAAGTAGCTTCATTTTCTATTTGGATATATATTTCATTTCCTGTTTCTGTTTCGCACTGTTTTAGCTATGATAATTTTAACAATTAATAGAGAATTGCTCTTCGTAGATTGGCAAGTTTTGTAAAGTAGAAATCGCAAACTGTGAGATTTCTACCATGCTAACTAATTTTTTCGGATAAATTTATACGTAACTTGCATTCAACTTTTTCACAGACTGATTGATGCATTTCCTAGTTAGAGTTACTCTCTATAAAAAGACATTAAGATTTTATCTATGAAAATTTATTATCTTAAAAATTCTCTTTTCTGTTTTTTTTTTCTGTAGAAAGATTATTAGCTTAAAATTTTCCAAATTCCACCGTTCCAAATCATTCAATTCTGCCAAACAAAAATTTCTTCGACTCTCCACCACTTCATACTTATCGATCTAGTTATGCGACACACCCATACACACAAATACTACGTGTTGCTTGTATAACACACAATATAACTCGGTTATACGAGTTCTCAAAAACCAGGCACCAAGCTGTTCGCCGTGCATGTGGAACATAAATGAGAAGTTTCGCAAGCTGAAGGTTGCTCTGGCAGCTAAGGAAGACTGATGACTCTGTTTCGGCCGGTTATTGTTTACCGTGCAATTAGGGGATCAAATGAAATAGTTGATTGTTCGGCGTAGATGATCGAGTGGATATTTGGGGAGAAGTTGGGTTAATTGCTCGGCGAAGTTTCGACGAAGAAAAGTCGTTCGAGCCGCTTTTTACCATGGCTCGGTGTGAACGATGACGATGAAGAAGCGGCGAATACCGCGCGGGAGTTGAGAATTGCATATTTGAAGGTTTTGAAGTTCTGACAATGAGTTAAGAAGTTCGAATAGTTTCATAGTGCCGGAGAGTGCAGGAGAGAGAGTTTAGGAAGGTCATTGAAATGCAAATTACCCCTCGTCTGCAAGCTCTATTTCTCTTTTTGATACACTGTTGCAAAAGACTCGACAGTAGAAATTATATCTGCTGAACCTTTCGTGATTGATTCCTGAATTTTTCTGAACTTCATCGCCGTAGTTTTAGGTATTGTGTAATTTACGTGGTGCAAGCTGCGTTTTGTATGATGTATACTGTAGCATTCATACCAGTTAATTATGTCTGTTTTAATTCGGTATGTGATTCTATTTGGCGTATATCAAATTTAGCAGTATTGGTAGTAATTTAATATAAATTAGTAATTTTAGTCATCTTGATAATAAATCATTATTCCACTGTTCTTCAATCTTTAACTAAAAACTTAGCGGAATAATTATTCATTGTCTTCAAAATCATTAACAATACTTTGTTAAAGTTCCCTTCACTTTCGTTTGTCCGTGTTCGCATCGAAAATCTTTTGAACATTGAAAATACGAGAAAATTTAATAGCGAATTAATTACTAATTCACTAAACTGTCATATTTCCAGGATTTTCCATAAAATAAAAACAAACGAATCGCCGTCGTTCAACGAAAGAATATTCGCAATTTCTCAAAGGATTAATTAATCACAAACGCGATCAATAGTATCGTTAAAGTATCAATATCTGATATCGCTGTTCCGTTCCTGAGCGAATCGTCCTGCTAACGGTTCGTCGATACGACGCACAAAAGACGCGTCGCGTTTATAAGCAACGTTTGAATACGGTCGGCTGAATAGAAACTAAACATTATTCACCATGCATAATGGAAAATTGTCATAAAGCTCGAAGATTCCTACACGCCACGTCGTTATAATAATAACAATAAAACTCGCCAAGGACGCGATAGAAAGAGCGATACCTTTCGGTCGGTTTTTCCACTCGTTGATAGATTCCGATCTTTTTCCCTCTTCGATTCTTTTTTTTTTTTTCTTCTATTTCTCCCTCCCTTGAATATTTCTCCCCTTCCGCGTGAATATTTCTCTGTTGAGAATACAATCCCGCGGAGGGATTGTGCAACGCTGCGCGTCTTTTGAAAACGGATGAACGAGTCGATTTCGAGCGAGTCGATGCTCGAACACGTACGCGTCAGACTGCAGAAAGATTAATCGATATTTTTCAACTGTTTCATTGTTCTAATTTCAGTGTTTTTTTTTTTTTATTCGTGATGAACGTGCAAGGTAGATTGTAGTCGCCATGTTCGAAAATGACCATGATCTTCGCTTGTTTGGATACTGTGTATTCGATATTTATTTATACTGACTATTAATTTTATCAGTAATCTCAGCAGCTATTTACTTCGTTGAGTTACAGCAGTTATATTTCAAACTGTTGTAACAAACACTCAAACGTCACACTTTTCAATTTATAGATCAAATCGAGTTCGCATCCATCATTTGCCAGCTCATTTACTTTTCACGTAAAATTAATGGAACTGGAAATTGGAAAAATAATTCAGCAAAATTACGTAAAATGAGTGGAATTGGAAACGAAAAAAAAATAACTCGGATTCGAACGTCAAACGATAAACGATCTCGTTTTATTTGAATCGAGCGGATGTTCCAATCGTCTAATCCAATAATTATATTATTGCTGCACCATCGGAGGGATTGTTTATCTCAGAAATGAAAACACACACACATGGGGACGGGGAAATCGAGAGAAATGATAACGCGTGATAACGACCGAGGGAAGAGTTGCAAGTAATCACTGAAACTGTCAACCCTCGTCTGCTTGCAGGATGATCCAGGTGCTCCGCTGATGGAAGGGCAGACGCTGATTGGCGTTCTATCCTATGGATTAGGGTGTAAAACTATGATACATCCGGGAGTGTACACTCGTGTCAGCAGTTACCTACCGTGGATCTCTGCAAATTCCGGCGTCCACGATGTATGAGATTGATACCCGCCAAACTACAAACGTCAACGTCGCTAACGTTTGTCAGAGGACGCGCGGCGAACTAAAGCCTGCCCGCGTTTTAAAGCGAGCGCGAGGGCGGGCTGAGGTTTTCCGCTCGTTCGTATTTGACGGCGATGTCAAAACGTTGTTGTCACTTTGTAAATTTGTCGAACGTCGTAGGAGGGACATTAGCTTTATAGAAATAACACAACGTAGCCAGTAACGTGCGCTTCGAGCGATTTTCTTAGCTGTGTACCACTCGACTTGTACGTTTCCTTCATTTTGTCGAATAAAACAGTGATGCGAAGATGCAACTTTTGATTTGAGAAATTTCTGCGTTATTATGTAACAAGCATCGTTCGGATTCCGAGGGGAATATGGAACGACAAGAATATATAGAATGCGAATTACAGTTGCGAAGAGTTACTGATCGCTGATGGAACTGATTGGCAATTTTAACCGAGCGTATGCGACTAGACTGACTATACGGACTTTTGTACAAATTCGTATTTTCTGAGATGTAATTAAGAAGACAGAGACTTGATAGAAAGCACTGTACTTCGGATATTTCCTATGCAATTTTGCATTTTAAAATTTCTCATGAAATCCGATAAGTGTCATACTGAAAATTCAGGATCAAGTATCGTTTAATTTTCGACAAACAATCAAACGTTACTCTTCTACAATAGGATTCACGAGCGTGATTCACGTCCATTGATCTAGCTACTATAAATGAGCAACGCTGCGAAAGCAACTTTTTCGCGATTCACGTCTGTTTCCTTTGGAAACGTATTAACAATCGGGTAGAGACGGAATATTTAAAAAGAATCCTGCGACGAGCCACGGCGAACTACGAAACACAATTTATTATCCAATAGTATAATCCTAAGCCGTGGTGTAATTAAAATTAGAGAAAAGAAAATCAACGGTGATATTTCAGTGTGTGCGTGTGTGTCGAGATCAGATTACGCCGCGAGAAAGTAAGCGCGGTTGGTTCTCGTGCTCGTGAAACGCATTCGCAAACAAAGAGGGTGGCAGGCAGGCAGGCAGGCAGGCATGGCGACGACGCGAATTGTTTGCAGGAGGAATTTTCGAGTTCGTAGCTGGTTCAATAACGTTTCGTGCTCGCGACTAGGATAAACAGAAAAACGCTCACAGACCGGTTTTCTCGGTGATCCAGCGTCGGAGAACTGTCACGCGCGTGTAAACGCCGGGATAAGATGGCCTCGCGCATCCGTAGCCCCACGATACGATTCCAATCAGTTTGTCGTGCTGCACCAATGGTCCGCCGCTGTCACCCTGTCAAAACGATACATTTCTGCGGTGAAAAATTAGAAAATTTCTAGACCAGTTTGTTCCGCGTGTAGATTGTGGATGTTTACGCAACTTTCTATTTCAACCAAAGAAATTAATTCTAAATAGACATTCGTTTCACCTTCCAAGTATTATAATCGTAAACAATTGTGTTACATTTCGAATATTTTGCATGTGTTTTAAGTATTTTGTGAATTTTTGAAATCCTAAATTCTGAGAAATTTTTGAGTTGATATTATGATACTATTTGATACAGAAAATTATACAACGTCTATTACGTATGTTATTTTTTAAATATGAAATTGCTTGTGACACCGAAGAAATATGTTCAAAAGAGAACATTCTTTCGACAGAAGGAAAAATTCTTTCTCTAATACTAAATTTATTTAACGAGAATCAATGATTGTGGCTATTTATGCATTTATAAGCAATTTGAAGTGCAGAAATATATAAAATATACATGTTATGTCTTTAGAATATTTACTAGGCAAATTCTAATAATCTGTATTTAGATTTCATTCCTCTTTTTATTATAAATAAGCTAGACTGTGAATTTCGACGCCATTAGATGTCACAATTGTGTCACTATATGTGGATGTGTTGAGAAAGATGTTCTGTTTAATTACTCTTCGAGACGTTTTAATGATCTCTTCATTATTCTAATATTTTTTCTGGTTCAACTTTTCAATCCTGCTTTCTTTCTAATCAAGATCAATTAAAGTAGAACTTTCATCGAGGTTACACATGTTGAAATCTGAATTAAAAGAATGTTTCATCAAAATATGAATCGCGTTCTCAAAGAACAATGGTTCGTTCCCTTTAAAAATTAGATTTGTGAAAAGAAAGGAAAAAGGAAGGAAGTACGAGCAGATGTAGGTCAAAAGGGCTTGAAAGACTGACTGTGTTCAAACGAAGAAGTCTAGTAGCTTAATTGCATTTAGGAGAACCTTTCATTCTTTCAAAAATTAAAATACCGCAGTACTTCGATACAATTTCTTCGATCATCTTTAATTTACGCAAAAGTTTCTTTACGAAATCATAAATGCAAGCAATCGTCAAATGCAAAGCTCAACTTCTTAAAGACCAACTTTCGGCGTTTTGCCTTCATTAGATAATCTTTAACACAGTAAATTAATTCGTATTTCACATATTTCTGTATCTTGAATTCTTTTAATCATTAGAAAATTCACAAAATTAAGAAAAGTAACTTTACCAAAAAAAAAAAAAAAAAAAAAAA
>CAJDYZ010011577.1:80097-93311 GCA_903986555.1 Heterotrigona itama
TCGTGATTTGTCATCTCTTTGATTAATTGCACATAACTTTTTTTCTTTTATTTTTTTGGCTCCCTGACAAATGATTAAACTTTTCTTGGAACGAAAGACAAGTAAAATAATGGCCAAACAAGCACGGTTTTTTTGGCTAGAGTGAAATTCCATTTCACTTCTTCTTGCATTATCAAATTCTTGCGATACCATATTTTATAAGGTGCGGTGTATATTGATTAACTCACACATCAAGTTGATTATTGATTAATACTTTTTAACAAAAAAAAAAGTATAATATATACATGAGTATGTATAGGAAAGTGTATAATTTTGTGGGCAAATGTATTAATATTAATACCGAAGAGAATAATTTATTTAAATGTATTTCAACGTGTCTTTAACGTTTGTTAAATATGTGAATATATTTATTATTTAATGTATGCGCGAATAATTATTAAACACTTTGCAGGTTGATTATTTCCGAAAGCCACTGTATTAACGTATTTAGTATTCATAACGGTCGAAGTTTCTGAATTATAAATATTTTTGTAGTCCAATATTCTGTTTGATCAACTGTGTTAATACAAGTGGCTTTGCCGAATAATTTACGACTAATATTTAGCTTTGCAATTTTATAATTCGAAGACTGATAAGTGAATATCCGCGAGCGAAGATAAACAAATGCGTAATAATTTACTGCGATCGTGATAAGCTTTACATTTCGTTATCTAAAAGTTATTATCAAACACTAAGAGCGCAAAGAATTTCACAATTCATGGCTCCCAAAAGCATTATAATATTTATAGAAACTTTTTCTCACTCTCATTACGTTGCACTGACAAACTATTAAAAAGATCTTTATTTCACTTCAATCTTGCAGAAAGAAACTTCGAGGCAGTATGAAAAGAAATCGTACTCTAATCGAGCGACGAACAAACTCCATTCAAACCTTCAGATTTTTCATATATATACATACACACACACACACACACCGACAGTTAAAATTTTTTTCTACCAAAGAAAGTTGTTTCTCTTTGCTCTCGCCGTTTCGCTGCCAGAGACACTGTAAACTCGAGAAAAGCAAAAAGGAGAGGAAAGGAGGAAGTCGAGGAGAGAGAAAATAGCCCGGCAGAATGCCGGCTTTATCGCGAGCGTACGATAGGAGAGAAGCAGGTTCCTCTTAGGGCAATGAAGCCGAAATTTCTTCCCGCGGTGACTCGATTAACCTCCAGAGCCGAGCAAGGGTTGATAATCACTCGGTAGGGGGAAGCAGGTTGCGCGACACCATTCACCCCACCGCTCATCAGAACGTATCAGAGCGCGGTGCAGAGCAAGAAGTTGCACACGGGCACAACATTGGCAACACTTATTGAGACAATTTGGCAAGATTCTCGGCAATATCAGCGTTGCCTCGAGTTATCCCACGCCGCCGGAACACATTCACCCGGCTCTTTTCGCGACGTTTCGAAACTTAATAATAGAAAACGAAGCAACGAGCGAACAACTCTAGGAGGATCCGTGCGCAACGAAGGAACCGGGTTATCTCGCGGTCGGGGCGCTGGTCCCCCGCTGAAGAAACAGAAAGAGCGAACAACTCTAGGTGTGCACGGTCTGCAGATTGTATCGCAATTTCCTCGCAGTTGTCCAAGACTACGGGCGAGCTTTGTAATTATTGTTTGCCCCTTGGTGAGAGCGTACCGAATGGATACGTTCTGCTTGTGTCGTGCTTTATCGTTTTTGGTTCCACCCGACG
The DNA here is from genome assembly GCA_903986555.1 of Heterotrigona itama. Lineage (NCBI taxonomy): Eukaryota > Metazoa > Arthropoda > Insecta > Hymenoptera > Apidae > Heterotrigona > Heterotrigona itama. The sequence goes on from CAJDYZ010011577.1 coordinate 81,833, forward strand.
ACCGCGATACGTATCTGTTAATATTGGCCACAATTTGCTGGTGTATTTGCATATTTCTTACTACTCAAATACAAGCTACATTACGGGGATGAAAGAACGGCTTCGTATGAATGTTGCCTGTTACCTGATAAGAAAAAAAAACTGAATGGACAATAGTAATTACGGTGTAATTTATTTTTAAGCATGGCTCCTGTACTAGAATATGTGGGTATGTAGAAATATTGCGTACGTTTAAACTTCGATAAAATTTGTAATTGTAAATATCAATCAGTCCTTCAGAGATGATGTTTGTGATTTTGACTTCTTGATATCTTTCATTCGTATTAAATCTCTAATTATTGGATGCTGTCTATATCGCGTACGTGTGTACAGTCACAGTCAGAAGACATCTGAATAGATCCTGATAGAAGGAGGACTAACGTGCGAGTATTAATTTATTAGACAAAAAAAGATACCAGACACAGGTACGTAAACATTTACGTAAACAAAAACGAGCAAGAAGACTCGGACTTTCGATTCGAGCAAAACAGTTCTCAATTTTCATTCCCTTTATCCCCATCCTTTACGATCACTGTCCTAGCAGCAAGAATTTCGCTTATAAATTTCATTTCAAGCATGCAGCATCATACAGGCTACAATAGGGTTCCGTTGGATAATTCAAAAGACATTCGTACCGTTCGCGAAAATCCACTCGTACGATGGTTCATAGATGTCGGTTGATACCCGTGGCTCTGTTCGAGAATACCTTGGTTGCTACGAGCAATATAAATGTACGGAGTTGCTGAATAGAATGGAGGATGTCTAGTGTGTGTGTGTGTGTGTGTGTTTCTCCGCTGTGTGTGATCGTTTTTCTTACTTTACGTCGTCTACGGGGGTGAGGGAGGTGGAAGTGTGGCGGCGTGGCGCGCGCTAACGAAAATTTAAAGGAGTTATCAGACGAAATGCCCGCGACTACTGAAAGCGGAGGACACTCGTTTAAAAGCGGTTCTACGTGACAAATTCCTGATTTGCAACCCCGTCCCACTGTAAAATTCAACAACTGACGAATGGCAACGCATTACTTAAGATTACGTCTCGTCCGCTTCTTCCTAAGGACTTTAACGCTTCTTTGCCCGCCTCTCGCTGTTATTCCCCGCGGTTATGGTCGCCGCTCGCTCCTCGATCGCTTTCTTCAAAATAAAGATGCATTTGAACGACGAAGAATTAGAACTGGCGTTTTTATGCTCGTGGAAATCGATAACGTGCCGTGTTCAATTCAATTCATGTATGATATTTAATTGTGTTAATGTATATTGTATGGCTTTACATGCGTATGTATTTGCGAATGATGTGACTTGTTTCGTTAAATTAACTATATTAATTAGATTTGTTTCTTATGATTATATTAATTATACCACGTATATTAAAATTATATTGATTTTTGATAAACAGTTGTGCGATTCTCTTATCTATTTTAAGATATTTTTTTTTTTTATCATTTAACAAAATCTCGATTCACACGAAGATCGAAAATTATAAATTGTAAACTGTATTTTCAATTTTCTTCCTTCCAATCAAAACTTGTCGCTGATAACGTTACGCTGCTTATATATATTAACCCAGATAATATTGCACGTACATATAACAATGAAATCTAGAGATTTGCTCCAGTCGATAACAAATGAAAACGTTCGACCTTTAAAAGAATTCTCGAAGTTATCGGAATACCGATCCATCGTTTACACTTGTCTCTTACAATTCGACCATTTAATTTCCCGTCGTCAAAAAAATGAGAAACGTTGCCCTAGTCGAGACCCAGCTGTCGACATTAATGCGGCACATAGCAATGCGTATTTCAATGCATAAGTCATAAGCAAGATATTAAAACTGCAAGAGGGACGCATACGCGGACGAATTTACTCCAATATCGGCACACGTTTCAGGTCCATCGAGGGAAGGTTGAATCCTAATGTAGTATAAAAAGCAACTAGCCGACCAAACGTTATTTCCAATCCGGTGACCTTACGCAGAATTACGTTTCGCCCATCGATTCTTCATATCCGCGTGCCTTGTGTTGGCCTTTTATCTGGAAAGCGAGGAAACACAATATCGGGCTCCGTGGATGGAAATTTCGTGAAATCGCGAGTCCGTGTTTCTGAAAGAATTCGAGCCGACGGCGAACGTCCAAATATTCCCTTCTGTAAGCACGTACGAACGAGGGATAATTAGTTGAAATACTGAGCGCAGCACGCTCTGTATCGATACACACAGGCACGTGAAAAAGTGGAACGAACCGGAGGAACGTAATACGCGCAATTTTCAATGTAGGTTGCAGTTTTTTAGTGGACGACAGTTTGACAAATCCGACGTATTTAGGTCGAAGGCAGCGTTTTAACGGAGGGTGTTACGAGTCTCTCAATCTGATATAAAAACATGATTCTTTTGCTCGGATAGTTTGTTTAAACGGAGACTGTGAAAATAAAATTTATATAAAATTTACTGTTCCACCGCACGTATGCAGATATCAAGTTACAGTGGAATCTCCGTTATTGGAGTTCTCACTTGCTCTATTATTTTTAAACAATTCTCCGTTGTTTCGATGCAACATCGGTATGGCAGAGGTGAACACCTTGTGTGTAACGGCATGAAAGAGAAAACGTGTAAACGCTGCCTGAAATCAAGATATGTTTGCGCGGAGAAGAACGGCTTTTAAGTTATTTCCGATACAATTTAAGATTCGAGAGAATTTATATTGTATCTTATTTCTTCCTACATTCCGCGAAGAGAAGTAAGTACGTGCCACGTGCCTGAGAACTTCCTCATTCGAATAGTTTTATTTTAATCTCTCTGCCAATCTAAATATTGCAGATTCCATCATTTTGGAATTCATCGCAGAAGACAACTCTTCTTTCTCTCAGTTAAAACAAAATTTTCACGCAGTATTCTCAATGTATATAATCGATGCAAGTACATTTACACCGTGACGTATAAAGTATGACAGGACATGTACGATCAAGGTCTCAGGCCATACTTTTATCTTTATCTATTTAAAAATTGTTGTTATTTTCAGTATCTACGCCAAAATGCAACTCGACCGCATCTCGCCGTTTCGGGATATTTGCCTTTGAATATGCGGTTAAATAGCGAAACCCTGAAGGTTCACCCGCAGATTTACGATTCAACGATTGACGTACACGATCACGGGAAGATTTTGGCAAAGCTCTCCGACGACATGATGTGCAAATAATTCCAGCAATTCTTCCTTCCCCTCGATACTTCGTCTTTAGTCGTTTGCTTCTGTTCCGCTTGGACGATCCTCGCAAAACCAAGCAGTTTGGTCGCTCTTGTCGTGCGTGACGCGCCCACAGACGAGATTCCATTTCGCAGGGCCGCTTGCTCCTCCGCTTATCTGACGGAGATACAACATTTCGGACTCGACAGTAGGAATATGAAGTATCGACTAACGCAGTTCGTCCATTGCCGAAAGAGCCTTCAACGCTGCGACGTAAAAACCGGTTCAAAGCTTGAGTTATACCACTACGGGGGGAAGGGGGGAGGGGATTCAGAATGCCCAAAGTAAATGTACAGAGATGTTCGTGAGAGGCGTGTACATGCAGTTTTTAGCAAAAAAATTTCAGAAACTGCAAAATAATGAATTTCAGCAGGAGCACGTGTTTTACACAAAACTCGGGTTTCGTACAAAATTTTAGCTGCATATTTTAGTATTTACGTATTTCAGCTATTTTACTTATTTGAAGTAAATAAAAATTCTACATTGTTAATTAACTTCTGGGATTCTGTGTGAATTCAAAGCCCTGACTCTATTGTGTAAATTAATCATTTCGAGAAATTCTACCCTACAGACTTCTATAATCTCGTGACAGTATTGTATTGCATGCGACGTGTATTTCATTGATTTTGGCAATTCTACATGGATTCTCATGATATCGAAATACATAAATTATACATAAATTCCAATGATCCCAACGTTCTAGTACATGGATTCCAATGCTTCAGAGTTTAAATACCACAGCTTCGAGATACAAAATAGTATCTAATAATCTGATCATTAATCACTACCTTCGACACAAGTTTCGATTTACGTTTCGCACATATGCGTAAAAGCATTTCGTAGATTCTGAACTATAATCGCTCCATTTCACCCACAGTATAGCCTATTCACGTGGCGTTAACGGAATTCAACGATGGTGTATTCATTCGCGAAATTCGTGATTTCGGCTCGTGAGCGAACTAGCTCTATTTAAAGTGCGCTCTGTTTATATTGTCACGCATCCAAAGACATGTAAAACGTAACAGCGATGCGGCGAATTAATTACAGGGCGAACAGTCGTTCGGTCTGCTAGATGGAACCGCGAGATAATTCCCCGCGACTGATTTTATATTTCACCCGTCCGCAACTCAAATTCTTGCCACCCTTTGTCATCCCTAAAACATCCGGCATATACATCCGCGCGATATCGCGCAATATTATTCGTAATAAAATTTAATTAACTCCACCATTGCGACAGCCATTAACGTCACAGCCTCCCCTACGATAATATACGACAGTAAATTATATTTGATGTGCAACGCGCACTTCTGTCAACGCGGTTGAACGAGCTGGTGATCTTTAAACCGTCCAAAACTAGCAAACACCGCCTTTAATCGGGAAGACTCCTCTTTCCCTCATAGTGATAACATATAAAACAAAAAAATCTTTAATGAATTTAACCCTTTCGGTACGAGCGCCGGATATATCCGGCGTCCATCTGATGACCTGTGTGTACTTATATAATTCTAGTGTATATAATTCTACTTGTATAATTAACAGAATTTAATATAAATGTCTTTTAATATTAAAACTAACGACATTTGTTAGAAGAAACATTGTTTTATTAAGCAGTTATTCTTATTTAATGCTAAGGAAAATCTTTATACACAAGAGAACTGACCACGCGCTCTTGTACAGCGGGTGTGTCTCATAAATAAAGACTTCTCAAAACTGTCAACCGTCAATCAATGGGTTTCGCTTTATTAAGCCTGTATCCAATTCCCGGCTATGAAATCTGGTACTAATTGATTAACCGTTTTCACTTTTCTGCTCATAAGTATGTACTTAAGCTGTGCGTGACTAGTTAATGAAAAAGGATATAATTGCGTTGGACTCGAATTATTACAATCACCTCTTAGGAAGTGCAGTAGTGACGACATATTTGGATTATTTAATAAGTTGATTGTTAATTTCGTGAAAGGCTTATATCCATTGCTATCGTACTGGCATCATTGACGATTAGCTCTCGCGTCACTCACCGTTAAATCCACCGGTCGTGTCTCCATATTTTTATAAAACTTTCGCCCCCTCCTCCGACTCTAACTTCAATTCCCAGCCAGGAGACACGCAACCAACTAGCCGCTGTTCGAATCGATTTGCTTCCCCTTGTATTCAAATCGCTCGTGCGCGCGTATATCGGCGTCGCATCGCGAACCGTTATTTCCCATGGCTGTCATTGCCCGGTTAAATTAATTCATTAAAACTGTCAGGTCCCGCAAATGTCGACGGATGGAATTAAAAAGGATACACGACCGGATATTGTAGGCACGTGTGTCGATTCGATATCTTCTTCACACGTCGATTTCGCTTCGTGACAAATGAAAGGGGCTGCGAGGTAGTGACGTTTCGTGAAGAAAAAAAAGAAAAATTGCTGCAGTGTCGCAGCTTGTTATAGAATTACATCTTCCAGGTCTTGTAGCGGCGAATGGTTTTCGATTAGAGATTAGTTATTTCATAGACGATATTTTTTTTGTTTTACAAATATGGGCTATTTTAATCGGAATCTTTAACCCTAGAGAGGCCAAGCCTTAATATAGATATTTTAGGGACATTTTAAGGATATCTATTTCACATTTGTTACAAAATATTAAATTTGTACCGAATTTGTAAAATTGTAAGTATCAAGTTGTAATATATTACGAAATATTAAATTCGTATTACCTGTTCAACGAGTTCAACTCTCCCTTAATCCTCTTAATCGTTCTAGTGTTAATATCCATAATAAATGGAATGGGTACGAAATGTGATGGATATTTCAAGTACCATCGAAAGTTACGTCTACTTTCCCTATACGTTCGCGAACAACCGATCGATTTGACCGTAATCTTCATTCAACCGTAGTCCTATCTCTCTATAGACACATGGAACGTCGTATGAAGTGTTACGACAATACGAGGGAGGGAAAGAGAAAGAGAGACTTGTTGAGACATGGAACTGGAACGAATAATCTCGCTTTGTAAGTGATTGAATAACTTTACGAAGTAACCAGCGGAATAATCAAGGTTCACGCTTCGTACGTCGGTTCTCAATCGTTCGACCGCTGCCACAGACATTCGTGCTGCCGTTAGCGTGTAACTTGTAAAGTGTAGATTGAAAACATGAGTCGGACTGTGGGAAATATCGGCTACCTGCCTGTTTGCTAACAATCCAATTTCACTCCACTTCGCCAACAGGTGTGAAAGCTGGCAGTTTGGTAAGTTCTGCCTGTTGACATAATTTGGAAGTCAGGAGAATACTTTTTTTTTAATTGATACAGTGTCACTGATAAATATGGTAGCTCACAGACTACTCGCATATATAGAAATCTTTTATTGATACGTGCTGTAAAAAATAAATCTGAAATTTTATTAATATTGTAGTAATATACACTAGGTAAAATTTTAAACAAATCTGAGAATGTGTATAAAAGCTCAAATTATTCATTCAGATATTAATAAAGTCTGAATAAGTAGTTAAATTTTTTATTAATTTATTAAACTGACTCTGACTTTTGGCGATATAATCGAATGAAATTGATTGAATGAAATTTCGGCGATGGTTTTATGCAATAGATACGAGACATAAAAGTTTACTTTTACAAACTATTGTATACCAATTCCAAATGAAATATTTCAAAGTTCTGGGTTATTACGTTTGTTAAATAAAGTTTAATACCTTCGGGATTTATATTGTTTCGGCTGATATAAAAATTTCTGTATTCCATACTTTATAAAGTTTTTTTTATTATTTTATATTCCACGCTTGGATTATCATCACTTTTAATTCCTCTATGTTTTCAAATTGACGATTTTCCGAAAAAAAACGTGCTAAAATTTTCTATAAATTCTGAATGGTACTGAAATTCGCGGTATGTGTAAGCCAATTTAAAAGTTATATACCTACTATTTTTTGCAAATTGTTGTCCGTTTTTTACACCAACATGAATTCATTATTCATACGTGTGTTATTTCATACAAATTTAAGATTTTCGTCAATAGATTTTATACTAGACAATGAATTCTTTTCTAAGACAGTAATATAATTTCTTATTACATTTATAATAAATGTTATCGATGATTTTCCATCAAAGTTCTCAAAAAAAAAAAAGAAAAAAAAATTCACTATGGATATCTTTTTCTAATTAAAAATTCAAATATTTAAATATTAAAGGATTGATATATTTTTGAAATGAATTATGACGTAGCTAACTCTATCTTTAGATAATATCTATTGCAATTTACAAAAAAGAAATTTTGATTTCTCTTGTTTGCTCAAACAAATTTCATGTTTCCCAATGGATTTACTTCCCAATGGAATTATAAAGTTTTGTTTAAACGGGCAAGAAGTTTAGCCGATTGAACTTGTGGCGTTGTAGTAAGAGAAACGAAGGAACGAAAGGTATGAATTCTTGAAAAAAAAAAAAAAAAAAAGGAAAAACTAGAGGTTTTCCCCTGAGACCAGGTAGTGGACTCATCAGTAGACGCAGGGCTAGCGGAGGTCAGAGAATGTATTTGTATGGATGAAATAGTTAGACGAGGACTTTTGAGAATTCTTTGCTCTCTAGTGACAACTGAGGTGAAGCTGCTACGGACTTCGTTTGAAATTTTTCACCTTTTTCTATAGCGTACAACTTGAATTACATTTACTCGAGGCACGAACTTTTAATTCCATTTTGAAAGAAGAATATCTCAACAATTCCGGGAATAATCTGCTATAAATCCCAAAGTCATCCAACATTCGATTCCTTGAGATGGAATTTATTTAAAATTTAAAAGAGCAAACAGCTTCGTTCCTAAATTGAATTTTCATACGTTGATGAAGAATTAGAATTCTTTACAAGATGTTTAAGAAATAATGGTACTTTCCAACTATTCATTTCTTTGTCTAAATTACATTCATAAAAGTAAGAATATATATTAATAACAACTTCGATCATGTTTCCTTAGCAAATTCATATCAATCGTCAGTCAACGGTTTTCAAAACGGTGCGTCGAAGGAGAGAGAATAGTGAATGAAGCACTTCGTTCGTGACATTTCGTTCGGCCCGGTGCGGTAGGTCAAGGTTAATTGGAATCGGCGAAGATCCGATGCCGCGGAACGAACCGGCCGGTAATTTATTTCGATTTCCCTAACCATACCGAACAAAGGATGCTCTGTGTGACACAAGAGAGAATAGAATATCGCATCCGTAATATTTCGGCGGCACGTTTCGTTCGAAAGTTGCCGTCTCTCGTGCCGCTATTTAATTAACAGATATTCGACGAGACAATACGGAAACGCGCTCTGCTCTGAAACGCGTATCAAGGATGATTGGCGGCAATTGAAACGGGTCAGCGATTTTATGAAAATATTTAAAAGGCTTTTAACGAACGAGGCTGTTTGATGGGTATTTAATTTATTTGCGGTCGAACTTTCGGGAATTAATTTTATCGTTCCCGCGATACTTCACAGGCCATTCACCGCGACTGCAGGGTATTTTCATCTTTGCAACCTTTGCCTCGTACAAATTTCAATACGCGAACTGAAACATTTTAATCAAAATTATCGAGGAAGAAATATCAATCGCAAAAAAGAAATCATCTGTCCTTGTCCTTATCAAATATTCTATTGATTATTTTTTTTTTCAATCTATATAATTTCTTTTTTAATCAAATCATACTACATTAAAACGGTTTCACAGCATCGTACGACTTCATGAAAATGTGAAGTTTGATTTGATCTTTTCCCATAGATATTTTTTTACTTATTATAGCATATATTCTTTAACAATTAAAGAACGATTTTACTGCAACGATCGAATAAAATCCGACACTATTCGTTGACATTATTCGTACGAGGTAATAATTTCAACTCGAAGATAATAAATTCTTGCGGAAAGGAAAGTATATTCTTCTGAATACTTCTATTCTTTCGCTCCATTTAAATAGCAAAACAAATCGTCTCTCGTTTCTGTTGCAGGAAATTTACTGAATTCGCTGGGAAAGGCTTTCCACTAGCCTCAGATCTCACGCGTTAAAGCCGCAACAGAAGAAAGCACGTCTACAAATATTCGTTTCAACGTTTGCCGCAATCAAGTGTGAATAATACATTACGCGAACACGGGTTATTAGAGGTGATTACAACCACGCGGGAGCGAGAGGAACAGAGAGGACGAGATCGGGACGGTGAAAAAACGAATATTTCCTTTGCGACGTATACATCACAGCGGCTACGTGGTCTCGTTTAAGTGCGACCGCTACTGAATAATGAACGTTGCAAAACGTCCCAAATTCCGGAAAACGGGGCGTACACTATTTCCACCGGGGGAGCAACAATTTTGTGTGGTTTTATATCTTCGTGGCGCACGCGCGGTCAGCGCATGTTTTTCAACGTGTGGCTAGAACACGTTGAAAGCTACACGTTTGTCCATTCTGCGAAACTCGCATGAGTTTTCACCTACGTGACGGACATCGTATTTTCACGCGAATCTTTCCTCCACGTTTCTTCACGAATAATTATCGGAAATATTTGAAACATGCAGATGTATGTCACTTAACATAGAATAAGGGTGTGAAACATTTGCAGAGAATTTATGTATACATAATATACACATATGCAGGGTGTTTTTGAAACCATGGTACAATCGATCGGGGTGTAATTTTCCGAGAAAATCGAGTTTGAAAAATTTACACGACGCTACGTTCAGTCTATTTTCTTCAAAATGAAGCTGCTAATGAAAAGAATTTCATTCCATGTGTTTTACTTATCTTTGAATATAGAGTTATTTAAATTCAAATATTCAATCTGCAATTGGTAAATTTTCAAGCTCGATCTTCTCGAAAATTTATTCTTATGGCCGGTTGTTTTCTTTTCTTTTCTTCTTTTATATTTATTTTTTATGGCCGACTGCGCCACGATTTCGGAAACAGCCTGATAATTTCTAGATTCATCGGGATCATCGCCAGTCACTGGTTTTAAAAACCTTCTCCTTATCGTTTGCTCGTCAATTTTGCGCGCTTTTAAACTCACCGCCGCGTTTTTATTGGCTTCGTGGATTCTCGCGTTTCGTTCCACGCTGCTACTATCCCTGCTGCAAAGTTTGCAGAAGCGTTTCGCCGACGGATCTCGCGATAAGACACGTTCCGGAGCGGTGTTTTATTACCGAAAAGCTGAAACCTGTTAACTGCGTAATTATATGGTCGTTAAATGCGTGTTGAAGCCGTTGTTTCCACGGCAAATATATTTTGACATGGGGAATGTTTACTTGGGGCAATTGTTCACTTGGAACGCGTCTGAAGGGTTGTTAACTTTTGACGAGTGTCTGGAACAGATTCGCGGGAAACAGATATACATACTATACTTGGCTATACTTGTATTTGTCGGAGATTTTTAATAGATTGGAATATTCAGTTTGCTTAAATAAGATCGATCCCTCCCTGTTTCTAGAAATAGTATAATTACGACCAACTAAACCCTTGACAGTAAAATGATACGTCTGGCTCGTTGCAACATATGTTTCTCACATTAATGACACGTCAGACGTCGTGACAAATGTCAGAGACAAATGTCACGATTCCATTTCATTTCATGAAAACCGTATATTTCATTAACACATTTTATACTATATTTAACGGCATTCAATTTATATCAAGATGTGATCAATTGGAATTAAATACTATTCATATGGAAAGCTTCTTTTAATTTAATCGAGCATCAATGATTTAATAAATATTTATTTCTGTTAAACAGAATAAAGCGACGGCTTTCGGAAAAAATAATTGAAGAGGATTTGAATTCGTATTTTATTAAGAGAAATGATCAATCATATATTGGATATCCCGAAAGTGGGTTAATATTCCATTTAATCAACGATCGACGAGCCTCGTTTAATTATAGCATTGCTTGAAACACCTATATAATGAAACTTCAAATCTTTGAAGCTCTCACGAAACGAGTATTTCATGTTTTTTGTTTTACGTCTAATTTACATAGTAATTGATAGATGACACGTGTCTACGAGATTTCATTTAATTAGCTGCTTTCTGAAAATTCATCAACAACCACGCGAGCACATTCCCCGGAAGCGGTGCCTTGTGTAAATTAAAAGCACATACCGTGGTTATTTCAACGAATAAACAATTTACCGAGGCTACAGCGAAACGTTTGCTTCTTCATAAACAAACGCAGCGATCCAATTTGTTGGAAATACGC
>CAJDYZ010011579.1:59185-77090 GCA_903986555.1 Heterotrigona itama
TCAGAGGATTTATGATAAATATATATTACTACTACTGCCCTTAGTTTGTACTGCAAAGATAAGGCAAATTTAGATTACAAAGCTAAATTACATTTTATATCTATTCCTTATTTATAAAGCAGTTGATAATCATGATTATTACTATTATTATTTTATCACAAGCCAATGATGTACGAAATACTTAAAATACTGTCTGTAGCTCGCGAACTGCACAAAGCGTGATACGAGTAGGACGTTCAATTTGACCTTATAGTTTACAGTTGTATTCTGGAAATATCAACCACAAAGTATTATTTTTTTCCGCGAAAGTGAAATTTCACTTTGCATATTTTAACGTAACTGAAAAGTATTTGTAAAAACAAATAAAACGACATGAATTTATAAAAATATATAAATATGTTCACATTGGCAACAGAAGAAACAGTATCGTTAAAAATAAAATAAACAAAAACTACTTTTAGCATTAAAATTCACCTTATTACGAGGAAAGTATTGTAGACAGGCAAGAAATCTCTTCAAATAATTTTGTTAGACCTAAAAGAAAAAGTATATTACCAGCAAAATTGTCATTACAATAATAATATCAAATATTTCTATCTTTGTTGTCATCTTTGAGTACATAATCGTATATTTAAAGATTTCAGATTTTTTTTAATTGTGTTGCCAATGGTGTTTAATCTTTAAACATCAAATTTAAATTGTTTAGTCAGTAATAAATATTGCTTAGGTCAAAGAAAATAATATAATTCTCATATAATGTAATGTCCTTATATATCCTCAATACATTAATTATAATTTATAAGTATTGGTACAATTTGCAACATATCATACCCTCTTTATAAACAAATTTCATATGTCCATACCAAGGCTGCCAGTATGCATCACAAAAATGATTTATCTCTTTGTCATTCATTCCAGTTAGATTATGATTGTGAATCTTTAGAAATATGTTTCATGCATTATATTGTGAAAACAAAATATATTTAAAATCTTGTATTTATAACCTACTCAGCACCAGACACAGGCATACAACAACTTGAACGATGAGGAGATTGTTGTTTCGAAAGATCAACAGTATCTTCTACTAATGGTCTTTCTAGTCTAGCTTCAAGTTGTGCCCAAGCAGCAACAGCTGCACCAAATGCTGCTTCAACATTGGTTGCATCCTTTGCAGATGTTTCCACTAGTGGAGGATCTCCATTTTCTGCACACCAAGCTTGAGCTTCTTCTGTAGAAACTTGCTTCTCAGAATCTGGAACGTCCACCTATAAAAATGATTTTCATAAATATTATTGATTGTCTTATTTCTTTTTTTACAAGCATCACTTACTTTATTCCCAACAACTATAAATGGAAATGTTGATCCTTCTTGAACATCAGCATAATAAAGAAATTCAGATCTCCAAAGTGCTAAATTTTTAAAACTTGTTCTATCGTCTACGGCATAAGTTAAAAGGCAAATATCAGAGCCTCTATAAAATGGAGTTCTAAGAGTCTTAAATCTTTCTTGTCCAGCTGTATCCCATATTTGCAATGTGTATGCCTCTCCATTAATTTCAATATCTTTGTTTAAAAATTCTACTCCAATTGTATGAAAACTATGTTCGTCAAAGTGATTCGATACAAATCTATTCATGAGACAAGATTTGCCAACGCCGCCGTCACCCAGGATTACCACTTTCAAAAGTGTAGATCTTTGGGAATTACGATTTTGTAAATTACCACCTCTGAGTGTACCCACTGTAGTTGAATTGTTTCCTGACATCTTTCAACTTTTATTTTTTTAAAATAATGAAGAAACTATATGTTCAAAAATATGACATATATATATGTATGTTCTTCATGTATCGCTATTTTCGACATGAGACAATTCTATTCTTTATTCCTTAAGCATCGAATGTACGTATCAGATCATTTGTCAATCTAGGAATCAGCTGATTCTCATATTAAATAAGTCAATCCACTTTTCTTATATTAGATACATCTTAAGCCAACAATATACGTTCACTCTGAATTTGTAACTTCGTATAATTCGTATCTAGTAAACAATCGTATTATTTAAAACACTTTAATACCATAATTTTCGTTTTACGATCGGGCATAACCTTTTCATTTTCTAGTAGGCTTCAACGTCAAGTCAAACGGGCCTCATGTTATTTTGACGATCGAGATTACAATTTTCAATTTTATAGAAGCCATGTATTTTATCTTCTTCGATGTTAACTTAATTATTCGGACAAAGTCGCGATACCGAATGATGCTCTTTGGTTGTGAGTCATAGCCAACACCGAGTGAAATTGCGATTTTCTCGAACGAATATATATCGTACGGTCACTTCGAAGCATTTGGCAATGGCAAGAATCATAAACAACTTTTTAACGTTTTCGAATGGCTAAAAAGTATTACTGCTCCTGGACATTTTTGTTGTGCGCAAAGTATTTGACACTTTGCAGACGACAAAAGAAACGCCCATGTTGGATGTTTAACATATAGGATGAATATGGCTACCAGAAATTATAAATAAATATTAATCCAATGTATACGTATATCAGACTACATCTATACCATATCTGTATATCACCTAAGAATAATTTATATAACAATTAATAATAACTAAAGTAACGACGGTTATTCATGCGTATTATAATCTATTCAACACATTAATATGTGTATATGTATATGCATTATCCTATCAATATATGTATATTATAATTAAAATATGTTATAGATATATGTTAAATTATTACATAAAAATTATTGTACGTAATTGTTAAAATTATATATAATATTCTAGCTATTTTCATGTAACTTGAATTGCATTTATCATATAACCAGAAGATGGTGCTACAGTTCGTGAAGGATTCTTTTCTTTTATTAACATCATTTAATTAAAACGTTATATTGAATTGACAATACGAAGTAGATCATTAAATTGTAAATCATTTACAACTGAATCTTTATTGAAACATTCCAATAATATACGAAACTACAGAATTATCGAAATTTTTGTTATTTTTATAATAATAACTTAATAAACTATATAGTCAGTAATAAGTGTGCATACGCATTTCAAAATTTGAAGGGTAAAAACGATGAAAGTTTTTCTTTCAATTAGATAAATACAATTGCGAAATAAACTAGGTCTGTTTATCAGTTACTTTATAAATGAAAATTTGATCGATTCACGGACACTGAAAACACTATCACCACATAGTGGTGCAAAGATGAAATTAGTCACTATCGTTGTCCTTGTTTCAAAATGTTCAACTATTACGATGGTGATATATAACTTCTTGTTACACAGTGTTATGTTTCTTATCTGTTACGCGACAGACATTTGTTCTTGTCAATGAACAAGGTGTCAATTGATAAACAGGAACTATTTATAACTTGACAATAATATTTACAACATAATAGTAATAGAATCATTTACAACTTATGTACAATATTTAATAATAAACTTTTAACAAACTACGACTCTTTCATTATTGGCGAAATATCGGAAAACCATAAAGAGAATAATTGAACAAGAGTAACAATTGAAAGTCCCGCGTACTCGAACATTAACCAATAGCGCGCGCCAATAGGTATCGCGAAATATCGATAATGAATGATAGCAAGATACATTGTACAATCTTGTGGCGATAGCGATATATCTGAATATCGCTTGCTATCGATGTTTTGCGATACCATTTGCGATTGATTGGTGTTTCACGACGCGGAACTTTCAATTATTCTGGTTAAAGACTTCCCTACATTTTGTTATCGTAATTTATTAAATAATTCTTAAAAGATATCATACCGATGAACTTAATCTCGCATATATTGTTAAGAACATAATTCGGAGTAATTTTTTCTAATAATTTAATCGATGGTCTCTAATAATTTTTAACACAGTTTCTAAGATATTATAAAAAACATTGAATTCTGCCATTATTATGCAATCAATGTCTTAGTGGTAGTACATATACTGAGTGTTTCATTTAAAATCCAACATTGACAGTCCAACTAGTTGCTAACCAAAATAATTTTAGTAATATAATTAGTTAAAAATTATTTTTAAAAATAATGAAGTTAAATAATTATATACATGAAATGTATATTAATATTAAAACACGGATAGAGTTTTTTGTGATATATACATAGATGCATAATATAAAACATTTTAGATACTGATTTCTTGTATCGGAATCTAGTAGCATAGACGAGGTATATGTATTTCTATCTCGTTTGTGCTGAAGATATACAATTCACAACACTATAAAGGATATCATTTTTTTGAACCAACTTATATCATTTTGTTTGACGTAATTCTATAATTTACCGTTGTTTAAACGTAGAGGACGCTAGAAAACCAGTGATTTTTTTTCCAGATCGGTATTTCAGACCCTGAAATACGAAACCCCATTTGATGTCAAGTCTATGAAAGTTAGTCAATGGTGAAAGTAACCTCGTTTGTATCACGGGCCACGAAATCCCGTAAGATGCTTGATGTATTCATATACTTCGTCCGTGGTCTGTGTTAATAACTTTCAAGTTTTTAAAAAAGTTGTGTATAATGGTAATAAATTTTTATATGCAATTTGATATTATGTTTAAAAAATCTGAAAAAATGTTATTTTATTGTTTCTGAAATGTAGAGTTGTTTGAAATTGTATGACAAATTACTGCAATATTTTGTCCTGTACGTACATTTAAAATTTGTATGTACACTAAATTCTATATGTACATTAAAATTTCAACCAATGCACATCTTGTAAGTTCATACTCAATGGTTTACTGAACACTAAATCGACAATGCTGGGAATAACACTAAAGTGCGTGATTAAAATGCACTGAGTAATAGATCTATTCTATACTTTGTCTATGGTAATAAGAATTATATAGTATTTGAACACAGACGTGTCGGACAAGTATTATTGTTAGTCTAAATCAATTTTGAAAAAATATTACAAAATGTGATGTTGTGATCAAAAATATATTCTTCCTATAATTTTCATAATTTGATATCGATATTCCCTCATATTAAGGAGGATTTGAAAGATTTTAAGTAAGAACATATATATTTTTACTTAGTTTTATGAACATTTATATTGAATAGCGTTATTTTTTATATATGTCACCTATAATCAATAATTATATTCATTCTTATTTATATAGTTTAATATACATTTCAGATCAAATATATTTTAGAAAATGGCAAATCCTCCTCCAAATGTTGGTCAATCATATTTTTGGAATTCAGGAGTTTCTCAGCCACAAAATATGGGGTATTATCCTGTGCCACCCCCAAATTTTCCACCTCCAAATTTTAGACAACCACCACCTTCTTATAATATGCCTGTTTCTACTTTGCCTGAAAATAAAAGTGGAAATTTTCCACCGTATCATTCTATGGGAACATGCTATCAAAATGAAGTCTCAAATTCTTATCACGATGTTTCTTATCAAACTCAAACAGAACTGCAGTATAATAATCAAAATTATGCATTATCTAATTATTCTCAGTCTGTAAATGGGAATTTTAATACAAATTGGGATGATATAAACGCATATCACAACAATGATAATACAGAATGGAAGTTTAATAATTATTCATCTGATTGGTATAAATCACAAGATAACAAAAGTTCTTGGTACGAAACAAATAAAGCCCAAGAAGATGATAGAAAGTCATTATATGTAAAATATAATAATTCCCCAAAAAATAGAAACTTTGAATGGAGATATAAAGATAAAGAACCTTCCAATAGTCATCCAGTCATTAAGAAACGTTCCAGGAGTCCTGAGAATAGATCAAGAGAGAGATCAAGTAAATCACCATATAGATCAAGGCATGATTCTCAGAGAGATAGGTATTCAAAATACATAAAAAATAGATCGATTTCTAGAGAGCGTTTACACTGTGAAGAAGATTTTGATAGGAAGTCATTATACAGAAAAAATAATTTATATGCATCACGTTCTCAGAGATATACAAGTTACAGAAGTAGGAAAAGATCCAGGTCTCAAGAGTCTTACTGTAGAACTACTAGTCCAAATAACCCTCCTGTTAACAGGGACAGAACTGAAAGAGAATTACTTCTAGAAAAATATAGGTAGTGTATGTTTTATAAAATTATATACATATTTCTTATTAAAATTTTAATTTGTTCTATTTTATTTGTTTAAGGCAAGATTATTGTGCAACAAGCAAAGATATGGAAAGGAAAATGGATGAATTATCTGCAATGGGACCTGAAGGTATCATGGAAAATGCAAGAAAGGTATGGACACGTACTGCACCAGCAGATTTATATTATAGTAGAGATGACAACAATCCAAAAATAATGAATGGTACACCTAAATTGCACGAGTTATGTGAATTATTCAAGAAAGTATTATTGAAAAGAGCTGCAGCTGCAAGAGCTTTACAGGTATATTTTCTTCAATTATTATAATAGAATAATTTTTATACATTTAAAAATATTTTTAATTTTTTACTATGTAGCCTCCTTACGAACCACCTCCAAGAAAGACTAGAGCTCGTTTGTGTAGGCATAAGTCTGAAGTTTGTAGTAGTTCTTCTTCTGACAGTGATAGTTCGATGGATGAAGATGATAGAACAATGGAAGAATTAATGGCAAAAAAGCAACATCCACAAAGATTACATCCTGAAATGTGGTTCAACGATCCTGGAGAAGTAAATATTCTTCTTTTTAAGCATTTTATAATGTCGTATGTAAGCAATATTCAAAAATATTTTCAATATTATAGATGAATGATGGACCACTGTGTAGATGTAGTGCAAAATCAAGGAGATCTGGTATTAGACACGGAATTTATGCTGGGGAGGGTGCAATAAATAAATGTGATTTAAATTCAAATAATGCTGATAAATTATATCATTATCGAATAACAATTAGCCCCCCAACAAATTTTCTTACTAAAACACCAACAATTATTAAGCACGATGAACATGAATTTATATTCGAAGGGTTCTCTATGCTCTCACATTTTCCTCTTGTAAAATTGCCAACTTGTAAAGTAATAAGATTTAACATTGAGTATACAATTCTTTACATAGATGAAAAGTTACCAGAAAATTTTATAATTCAAGAATTAGACTATTTTCGTAAGTTTTCTTTTACTATATTTAGTCTATAATTTGCTGTATTTTGTACTTATAAATCCTTTTTTTTTCAGAAACATATTTGTTTAAGGAAATATTGGAACTTATAGATTTTGATTTACAAGCCGCGCAAAATAAATCTGGTTGTGGTCAATTTCATTTTATGCCAAGATTCGTTCGTGACTTAGCCGATAATGGGCAAGAAATATTATCCATGAATGAGGTTTTAAATTATTTAATTAAAAGTAGTAAATTGTTAATAGAGCCAGATGATCTACCTAGGTTGGTGGAAATGCCCCAATATAAATGGCAAAATTTTGCTGACGAGGTAAAGGGTATGATTGTTACATATCCTGGAAAGAAACCATGTAGTGTTCGCGTAGATCAATTAGATAGGAATCAAACAGATCAGCCGCCTGGTGTAATTGCATATCCTGAAATTGTACATTTTGGAATTAGACCACCACAACTTAGTTATGCAGGAAATGCAGAGTAAGTATTTATGAAATGATTTCTTTACGGAAAAACAATATTCAATTATTTTTACTTATTTCAGTTATCAAAAAGCATGGAGAGATTACGTAAAATTTCGTCATTTATTAGCGAACATGCCAAAACCTTCATTCGAAGATAAAAGAAAGTTGGAAGCAAAAGAGAATAAGCTTCAGGAGTTGAGAACCCAAAGCAAAATGAAACGCGATGTTACTGTTGATGTTAGTTCTGAAGGATTTTATAGAACTGGAATAATGTGCGATATAGTGCAACATGCAATGTTAATTCCAGTACTTGTTTGCCATTTGAGATTTCATAAATCTTTAGACAACTTAGAACGTACTTTAGGCTATGAATTTAAAAACAGATATCTTCTTCAGTTAGCTTTAACACATCCTAGTTATCGTGAAAATTTTGGTACAAATCCAGATCACGCACGGAATTCTTTGACTAATTGTGGAATAAGACAACCAGAATATGGTGATCGTCGAATACATTACATGAATACTCGGAAACGTGGTATTAATACATTAATCAATATAATGTCAAGATTTGGTGCAAGAACTGAAACTGAATCTTCGATAGCGCACAACGAAAGATTGGAATTCTTAGGAGATGCAGTAGTGGAATTTCTCACATCAATTCATTTATTTCATATGTTTCCTGATCTAGAAGAAGGTGGTTTGGCTACTTATAGAGCAGCAATTGTTCAAAATCAACACCTTGCTGTATTAGCAAAGAAATTAAATTTAGAGGAATATATGCTCTATGCACATGGAAGTGATCTCTGTCACGATTTAGAATTGCGACATGCAATGGCAAATTGTTTTGAGGCATTAATGGGTTCATTATTTCTTGATGGTGGTATAGAAGTTGCCGATAGAGTTTTTGGTGAAACACTTTTTAAAGACGAAGATGATCTTGCAAAAGTTTGGGTAAATTACCCAAAACATCCTCTGCAAGAGCAGGAACCAACAGGTGATAGGCAATGGATACCAAGTTTTGAACTATTGCAAGTAAGTATATATATATAAGAAATATTTCATATTTAATGTGTTAACAATTTTTACTTGATTTCTAGAAATTAACAAAATTTGAAGAATCCATTGGTATAGAGTTTACTCATATTCGTCTTTTAGCTAGAGCATTTACTGATCGCAGTATAGGATATACGAATTTAACATTGGGCTCCAATCAGCGTCTAGAATTTTTAGGAGATACTGTATTACAATTGATAGTTTCTGAATATTTGTACAAATATTTTCCAGAACACCATGAAGGGCATTTATCTGTAAGTAGTATTATAATTTTTTTCATAAAAAATGAAGACATATCTTATATTTTACAGTTACTACGAAGTTCTCTGGTAAATAATAAAACTCAAGCTGTAGTATGTGACGATTTGGGGATGACTCAATATGCACTTTATGGTAATCCAAAGGCTGAATTGAAAACAAAGGACAGAGCAGATTTATTGGAAGCGTTTTTAGGAGCTCTTTATGTTGATAAGGGTCTAGAATATTGTCGTGTTTTTTGTGATGTATGCTTCTTTCCACGTTTGCAAGATTTTATTATGAATCAAGATTGGAATGACCCAAAAAGCAAATTGCAACAATGTTGTTTAACATTAAGAACAATGGATGGTGGAGAGCCTGATATTCCTGTATACAAGTAAATTTAGATTACATAAGCGTTTTATAAACGTGTTTATATATAATGAAAAAATTTATTTAATTTTCTTTCCAGAGTAATTGAATGTAAAGGACCAACAAATACAAGAGTTTATACCGTTGCTGTATACTTTCAAGGAAAACGTTTAGCAAAGGCATCTGGTCATAGTATTCAAGAAGCAGAGATGAACTCGGCAAAAGAAGCTTTAGAAAAATCTCAAGGTATCAAATTAAATATTTAAAATAAAATTTAAAAATATATATTTTGTACTTTATATCTATTTATCTTTTTGTACTTATATCTATTTTTTTACAGATTTGTTTCCACAACTAGATCATCAAAAACGGGTAATAGCAAAGAGTATGAAAATGCAACAATGGCCAACTAAACATAAAACGAGGGGAAAATCTATGAAACCTATAGATAGGCATGATGATTCAGATTCCAGTCAACGATCTAAGAGAAGTCGTAGTGAAGCATAGCTAACAATGAAAATTAATTTTCAATGTAGTGCAAGGATATTTTGTATTGAATGTATGTTTGATGAATATATAATTGATAACGGTATCAATTATCACGAAGATTATAATCTTTAATAGTTATTAAAATAAATGCTATTATAATGTAAAAAATAATAAATATGTTTATTTAATATTTAGTTATTCAATGATATTTATATCATTGTTAGGTTCCATTAATGCAGGATTTTTTTGATGTAATATATGCTCATTCTGATTTATGACATTTTGACACATTTGTATGTTGGTTACAATGTTTTGTAGAGTCCATTGCTTTGATAACAATGCATGCTTTATATTAAATAAACCATCTTGTATACAAAGTACTTGAGTACAAGTAGCATTACTACGAAGCTTTAATCCTAGATCATGAATTATGGCTTTTAAATACAAATCAGTTTCATTTGTGCAAACAACTTCTGCAACATTATAAGAAGTATAAAATGTAATTTTTTTTATAAATTTCGTTATTGCTTCAAGAAATATTCATATATTTACCTAATATAAATTCTGGAGGTGAAAAGTCTACACATTTAATTGTGTATATCATAGGGATATTAGAATCTGCTGGTCTAAGTAATCCTTTAACTGCTAATTCATATGCAGCTTGGCTTTGGATATCTACACCACACAATCTGCAAATGTATAAAAATATAACATTGCTTGCTTGCATCATGTATGATTGTCTTTAAACATGTATCAAATCTGAACATACTCAAACATTTTTCTTTGATGTGTAGATTGCATTGAGCTACATAACTTATCAAGGTGACCACGTCTCACATGTGCGTATGTAGATTTTTCTACTACTTTTCCAGTATGAAAATAATTATCTGTCGCTTCTCCTAATAATCCCTTTATCTTGTAGAACCTTAAACTTTGAGATGTTTTTATTTTATGTATCAATTGATTACCTGCATTGATTCCACAAACCAAAATGCCAGACACATCTTTATGCATAATTTTTGTAGCTCCCATTCTAAAGTCATTTGGTTGATAACGAGGTCCTACTAGTAATGGATGATCTGCAAAGCTATTTCGAACAACAACTTTCATAGGTTTATTGGTTTCTCCTTCAATAGCTACATGTTTCATTGGTGGTCTTGTATGCATATCATTTAATTCTAAAAGCAATAATTTCTATTTTAGTAAATTAGTTAAATTCTATCGAAAAAAAAATATTTTATAAATAAAGAATATATTATGAACCTCTGCATAAATTGCTGATCACTGTTTCTCTTAGATTGTTGAAGTGTAAAGCTTGAGGTTTATACAACGCAACTACACCATTCAGTGCCTTGTATATTATTTTTGCATCATCAACGTATTTAGTTACTGTTCTTATTGCTGACATGTTAAATGTTTAACAATGATATATAATAGCATTTATTTTTACTTCAATAACCAACACAAACCAAGGTGAATCATTTATTTTTTATGTGTTTACTTCATATTTTTATTCTGTATTTAAAGTCTAAACGCATTATTGCACACAGTGTATGTACGTATCTGCACGTGATATTTGTGATCACACATGATTAATTCACTAACTGTCTCTTCTTAGTGTTTGAAATACAACAAGGACATCTGTCGTGTGATTTTATAAATGGCTATTAGTTTGAAGAATTTTGGAATTGGAGTGTTTGGTAGCCGGCGTTTTATTTTTAAAGGTATTTATAGAAAAATACATAACAGCGTTTATTTTTGAATACTGTAAAGATATATTTAAGGAATGATTAATATCATTGCTTTTAAATATTTTCTTCATATACTTATCCAATAGAATATAGATAATAAACTAACTCGATGATAGGTTATGTTGCATATGATACTTTTTTTTAGCGGTATTTTCAAATAGTAGACAGCTTGTCACGATGTCAGAATCACTGAATAAAGTACCCGATGTGGATATCGATGGTCATGGAAGATTTAAATACATTTTGATCAACGTTTACGACGAACCCAAGAATATCAGCAAATCCATTGTCAGAGGTTATGCTAGAGCTCAGTGGCACTGTGAGTACTATAAAATGTTTATGATTTTTCATTGTTATATTTTTATTGTGCTTTGCGTTTAACTATTATTACACACACATATATATATATGTATGTATATATGTATGTATATAAAGGAGAAAGTTACAGGGTATACAAATATTTTACACAAAAATGTTAAGTGTTTGTAGGCTAAAGTTCCTATGTATATTCTTATATAATCATATTCACATAATTTATTATTTACATTAATAACAATAGAATTTGTACAATTTTACATACACATATATTTTACATGTACAATAAAATCCATAAATTAGGCATGAATTATTATAAAACATGCCTCGGGATTAAATTATTCTACCAAGGTACAGTAACATTTGTATTTTTTTTTTTTTTAATTTGTTTAATTACGTAGAACATTCATTTCACAATTAATAAAAGACATCACAAGATAATGCCGAGACATTTTCTGTCTAAAAAAATAGATTTGAAGTGCTGGATCTTTAGCGATGATTGATCTTGATAAGTGCATAGATGAATGATTTTGACAGAATGTGTCGTTTAATAATCGTATCGTTCAATAATCGTCGATTTGCATATAATCAGCAGGGCAGTACGATTTCCATTTGTAGTAGTAATAGCGTAGGTAGGAACTGCATGAATCGTAATGGATTCTTAACCCTTTGCCTTATGATTTCCTTTCCTATTATAATTGTATAACATCGTATGGAGATGATTGTAAAGTATTGAAACGTTGTCTGCGACTTGTATTTTCTAATTTTCAAATTAGGTTTAAATGTGAAATTTTTATTCGAATTGCGCGGCACTTTTTTCAAACCGAAACTATAATTCAAATATGAGTGTAAACTCGATATTTTAAGTAAAACAAGAAGTTAATGATCAAACTCGTCTCTGATTATGAGACAATCTCACTGTATCTTAATATAGTTTCGACAATTAATCATCACGTTATCACATTCTTCACGCTTTATCAATTAAATCTTTCTTCTCACGATATATGTATAAAGATGTTTACGGATTTGTTAGCCAGCATTTTCCTCATAAGCGATAAATACGAGAAAGGAAAGACTAAGTATTGTTTTTTGTAAGCAGCAATGATGATTTATGAAATTTTTTTGTATTCACAGCGTTTTCTTTCAATGAAAGTGAAAGTTTAATTTTTTAAACAGAATCTTTTATTTCAAGAGGATTATAATGATGTAACACACAATGACTTTGAGTGTCATACAGAGTTAAAAAAATGAAAGAAAAATTTTGAACATTTCGTTATTCCATTATTTACTCACACAGAGTATTCTTAATACATAAGAAATGTATTTATAAAATATTCGAACTTTTTTCTCTTGATTCTAATCTTGTATGATTTCGAAAGTAATTTTATGGCAGATAGTTATGAATTCGTCTTGATTTAAGGTTTTACTACGTATAATATAAAAAAATATGTAGCGTTCTACTTAAAAAATTGAAGATTACTTTCATTAAAAAAAAAATGTGGTGCAAATACAAAAGTATTTCATCGCAGTACTTTTTTTTCTTTCATTTGTTTTTCATTCACTTGCTACGAAGGAAAACGCTGATTAATAAATTCGCGAACCACCTGTATATACAGATGTTCATGGAAGAAGATAAAACGATACATAAGTACTTAAAATTTAATAAACTACACTCGCATTCGAATGACACGCTTCATCGAAACTTCAATCGTCAATTATTAAGTACTAAGAGACTTAATAATTCTCTTTCCAGAATTAGAAAGCAAACGAATTTGAGAAAGAAATCTTAAAAAGAATTGTGGTCAATTTTTCGTCAAACGATCCCTTCGCTTTTCGCGTTACTAAGAAGCTCTTCTGAAACAACACCAAGCTCTCTGTATGTCGAAACCCAGTTTACAGTTTTTGTGATTCGAAGTTTTCATGCTTTTCGCGCCACTACTGTTATTCTTCGCCGATGTTCGTGACGACGCGTCGGTTGTTTGCACCTGGTCTCAGGTGCTGTCACTCTCCTCGTAATGTTCTATGAGATCAACATCGATGTCCTTAGACTCTTTCAATTTCTCCTTAATCGGCTCCAATTTGATTCCCTTGTATTTATGTCCTTTATTATCTTCCTGTAGATTCTCTGTGATTTCATCGCTCGTTTTCCCTAAAACTTTTGGCTCCCTGACTGGCGACGCTAAATCCGGATCCGTATTGCTGTGCATTAACGTGAACGGCAGCTTAAGGGACACTTCTCCGCCCATTGTTGAGATTAGTAGCTTCACCTGCGAAAATGTTATGAATAATTGATCTGATTATTATCTGGACTTGAAATAAATATTTAAATTGAATCAAAATTTTGCTCCATCTCCTAAATGAGCTGTTCAAAAATCGCCTCCAAAAATCAACTCCGTAAATTGAGAAGCAGGAAAAGATGGTTGCAAACTATTTTTTAGTTTTTAAACTTAATTTAATTTTAAATTTAAATCTTGAATTTATCTTGGAATTCGCTAAGGAAATTAAGGAAATACACTGGCGTTTAAAGCTACATAAAGGATTTTAATTTTCGCCGGGAAATTATTCATATTTAAATTATTATTGTAATTTCTTAAGAAAGAATCAAATAACATTTTGCCTGGATTCATTTTAAAGTGAAAGAAATTCCACATCAGATATCTAAATTCGTGATGGATTTTGTCGCGAGAAAATTAAAAAAATGTTTTAAATTTAAACTGTATTGACAGTTTTTTGAATTTGTAAAATTCTCAAGAAGAAAAGCAGAAGTTTCATTTTTTTTTAAAATGAGCTTAGGCAAAACGTTGCACGATTCTTTTTCATAAAGTTACAATAACTGGAATGTGAACAATTTTTCATCCAAAATTAAATGATTCTTTAATGTTGGACGTCAGTGTATGTTTGCTATTTTATACATATATTTCTACATACTTACATAATTGAATTTGGAAACAGATTTTATTCATAAAGATATCGTCAAAAAGCTAGATATGCCGACACTTTCTTCACCCACTGTAATTGTGAGTTGGAGGTGACAGTTTATTCTTGCGAACAGCTTAAGTCTCGATAATGATTCGGCGGCATGATTCATCGACAAAGAGAAACTTTTCATTTATTTATCTGTCCGTTTGTTAAGATAATTTACCTTCACATAGTAGGACACATATATGGCAAAAACGTTTCTGTCCTCTGGACCGTTTCCAGGACAAACGACGGTTGAGGCCAGTGTCGCTTCCCCTTTCGTGTAACTATCTTCCAAAGCAATCCAATTCTTTGTCGAGCCTTTAATCGGTCTAAGCGTGTAGCTTCTCTTTAACGACGCTCCAGGACTTATAGGACATCCTTCCTGCGAGGACAGCAAGGCCACCACGTTTTTGAATTTACCATTACTGAACATGCACACATCCACGTGTTGCACGATGAAGACCTGCGAAGGACGATCGATAGCATTGGCCGTGAGAATCGTGTGGAAATTCCATAAAAAAGATTATGTGGAAAATATAGAAAATATAGAAAATGTGGATACGGTAGAAAAATTTCTCTTTATTCAGCAATGTCTGGAAGATGTAACGAATTTTAAGATCTCTGTTAATTTCACGAAAAATTTTCATATACCATAACGCGGAGGAGTTTGAGGGCAAATGTTACAACAGAGAAATGTAATGTCGGATGAGATGCTTTGAGAAAAACAAGCCTTGAGAAAAAAAAAAATCTCTGTTTTATTGCCTTTGGTTTTCGTATCATTGGAGCAAAGCTTTGCGTTGAATTTGAAACAGAGGGAAGGTTAATTGCGATGCTAATCTGGCAAAGAGATTGGTACTTGCCAACTGAAGAACAAACGCGACTATGTGTTGCCAGTTTGATGTGTGTGACTCTAGCTGAGTCTAGCCTGTGTTAGTCTGTTTGTCAAACTGTCGGAACGAAGTTAACATAGCAGACCTATTCGGAATTCGTACACTAGTCACCGCACTATCGAAGCTGTCTGTTCTCGTTTTCAAACAATGTTTGTCACACTTGCTAATGAACCGTAGCGCAAAGGCAATTGACACGAGCATGGTCGCTTTATACTGCCAACTCCTTTTGTTGTCCGAAGGAATTTACTAGTCGTCCCCATTGTCTATTATTTCTCATCGTTTCAACAATTGCATGACTTCTTTTTCCCTCTGTTCTTTTATGTAATTGAAATATACGCGAAAAATATGTTATGACATTAATTCGACGCATAAAGATATTGTTCATCGAGATGTCTCGATGGAATACATTTCAATATATTGCTTTCTTTAATTCTCAAATAGCGTCGTTAGGTTACAGTATATAATCATTTAATTTAGAATTTTAATAATATAATGAAATTTATTTTATATTTTGTGTTCTCTGTATATTTGAGTATATTCAATTGTATTAAACAAATTTTATACGAATATTATACGATGCCGATTAAATTAATTTTTTGGTGCAAGTCACTGTTAAATATTTCTCGTTATTAGCTTTTATCATTTGTTATCTTACGTTCCTGTGTTGGAGCCATTTGTTTTACTGGAATTCTAATATCTCTTAATACGCAGCTCGATGTTTTTATCGTACCTGAATCCTGAAACGTTCGTTATCTTTTCATTCAAATTACAGTGCTATATTCGATACACGAATTTTAATTGAAAGCGTAAAAGAGCAAATTTACCTTTAAAAAGCAGTTTCCAAAGTGATTCTCGTTTACTTTTTAATATTTATTTATATAGCAAGTAACGTGCTTTTGTCGGGCATTTTTGAATAAGTAACTGGAAAAAAACTTGAACTTTCTTTGCGAAACGAAGCGAATTAAACGCCAACACTCCCGAATTAAAGGATGAGTCAGTATCTAGTTTCGAGTCAGAATATTTCCGAGTCCCTTTCTCAAATATGATGCAGTTAGATTACACATGCGTACCCTACGAATGAAATTTTACCCGGATTAATATTCTCCGTGCCACCATGCACGAACCATTAGTGTTTCATGCGAAACTGTCCAGCCGTACGTAATGAAAATGATCATGTAGTCTGAAAATGTAGTATTCCTCGTTCTTTTAAATTTTATATAAATTCCTCTGTTATTCGGAGATCATTCGTTTAAGGGTGTTGCATAAGTGATGATGATTTTACGTGAAAAAATAAGTCGACAGAGAAAGAAAGAAAAAAAAAAAAAAAAGATAAAATTGTTTCATTTAAGACTTTGTTTTCGAGAAGAATCAAGTTCGAAAATTGTCAATGTTGTCAATACGAGCGAGAAGTTATTCTGCCTGCGAGAATAAGTCAGAAATGTGAAATACAATTTTTTTTATAAAAATACGCTTCGTTTTCGAGAAAAAAGATATTATATACGAGATTTGAACATCTTCATTAAGCCAATTCTTAAGTAAACGTATTCGCAATCTATTTTTTTTTTTTTGAAAACGAGTTTTAGACGGAAAAATTTTATTCTATTGGATGGTCGGATACACTTTTCTAGTTTTCTAATATATTGTCACGGTTTTGTGCTTAGATTTGGGATAATTGTTTATTATCGTAATTAGTTAAAAGTTAGTTAAGTTCTAACGTAAACAAGAATAAGGAGTATTCATATTTTTTATTTTAACGAGGGGAAGAATGCCATACAAAGTCGTGAGAAAATTTGTGCTGTTTATGGGCAAGATGCTATTTATCAACATCCGCTGCAAAATATTAGTTCTGTCGTTTTAAAGATAGAAATTTTGATGTCCACGATGCTGTTTTATCTGGTTGGGCTTTTGATATTCATACAGATCGTATTGCGACTGTAAAAATCATTTTTTTTATTCAAAAATAAAACTGAAAATTTTATACAGATGGAATAATGGAATAACTGTCCAATAGATGACAAAAAATTATCATACGGGTGCACATTTAGTTTAATTCTATTATTGTAAAGCATCGGAATAAAGTATGGAATTTATATTTTAAGAAAATATTTATATTTTAAGATTCATTTGACAATTCGACATTTACCACTTATTTTCGCAGGTAGTACAACTCTTCTTGCTTGATGTTAATTCGAATTAGCCGAATTCAAGCATTTATAC
Organism: Heterotrigona itama; assembly: GCA_903986555.1. Lineage (NCBI taxonomy): Eukaryota > Metazoa > Arthropoda > Insecta > Hymenoptera > Apidae > Heterotrigona > Heterotrigona itama. The sequence goes on from CAJDYZ010011579.1 coordinate 77,058, forward strand.
TTGAAATATTTTCAAACGCGATTTTTTTGAAAA
>CAJDYZ010011579.1:78621-93315 GCA_903986555.1 Heterotrigona itama
CTTCGAAAATATTAGACGACTCTTATCTGATGTCGTAGCTTTCAAATCCATCAAAATTCAGAACTGAAATAATGATATAAATTGAAAGTAATTTGTCTTTATATAAATGTACGTTATCACGCGTAACATGAATATTTTATTCATGAAACAAAATACATAATTTCTATAAAATATTATTAAAGTACTATAAGTAGTTATCATATAATATTATATTAAGATATTATATTACAATAAAGTATATTACAAAGCGTATTTTTCGTTTTATAATATTATCTAATTATACATGTTGTTTAAAATTCACTGTTAATGATATTCATCTTATTTTAATGATTCCAAAATAAAAATATTTTGTCATAAAATATTCTGAAATATTTATAGAAATAGAAACGTTAGAAATGGTCATCAGTGACCATCGTTCAGCAGTGAACGTGTTGGTTCAAATCCTTTAAAAAAGTAAATAATTAAAATCCTTTTACAGTATTTTGTGGCCATAATTAGATGTGGAGTCATCTTATTATAAATAGAATAAAGTCAATAAGTGAATGTTGTTTCAATGACTGAAAATCATGGAACGAATGTTCTATTTATATACTATCGATGAATCGTGCATGACCTAACAGAAAGAATGCATCGTCGAAGCACGTGTTGGTAGTGTTTTATTATTATTTCTAATCATATTCATCAATATGCAAACGGATTCATTCTGCTCGATTGCATCATTATTTGAAAAAATTATAAAATCATGACAACGAAGTTTGCAACGAGTCTCGTGCTTGATTTATTGGCAACGAATTTTCAAGCTCGTTGAATTCTCACAACGAGTTCATACTATTCGAAACTGGAAATTAAACACTTTTTTAAAAAACTTTCGTATCGTGATTCAATAATTGATTGTATAGAAAAAACTCTCCTTGCGTTTTATAATTGGTCCAAATTCAATGGATATTTTAGCTTCTTTTCCGTTTCCTTTTTATGTATGATTCTCTTTCTCTATTGCTATCGCAGCTAAATCGACACGTAGATTTCTTTCGTTATAGTCACGCATTTATAGGAAATATTTTTTATCATCTTAGTATTTATAGGATTTTATACATTTACACAAAATTTGAAAGTGTGAAGTTATGCACAGAATGCAATTAACAAGATTTATTTATAAAATATTCGAGGTATTTATAAAAATAAATATTTATAACGTGTGTGAGATACAATTTTCTACCTAGAGGCTGTTTTTTAAAAAATATAAACCTCCATACAAATCTGCAGTTAATCTAGTTATAATGATCAGTATTTCTTATAATCAAATCACTCACATATTAAAAATATATAAATAAAATAATAATAAAACACTGTCAATATGTACTTCGTTCTGCTCGGCTGGTGCACGGTTCGTCGACAGTACAAATGGACCTTAATCGGTTTTCATTCTGCATTTTGTTTCATCATCGACAATTCGCCGTGATTTTATTAAAATCAGTTAGTGCCACGTACGTAAACAGCACACGAGGGGATGCAACCGTTTAATTTATCAAACGTGGTAAATAGATCATTTGTGATCGTAGTTTACGCGGTCAAGGACGAGGGATAAATCGTAAATTGCTCCTCGAGTCGGACAATCAGTCTCTTGTTAGCATTTTAATCTCTTCTCGCTATCCAGTTCATACATTATTCAATGAGTCGCGCGAGGAAGGATGCAGCTTACCTTGATCCTCCTTACAGTTTTGCTGCTGTTGTTATTGATGTTGACGTGAACGGTGATTGAATCTCCGTGAGCGTAGAACGCCCGGTCTAATCGTGCTTCCAAACTCACCCGACCGTCGCTTAATAAGAACGGCTTCTCCACTGCAGCGTGTGGGCCTGCGTTCTCTGAGAACACAGAATAAGGAATCTAAGAAGTTAGACTATAAAGGTCTGATAAAACGGCACGTCAAGCGATCAGAAGATAATCCCTTGAAAAAATTTTTCAACTTGAAACGAATAATTAACAGGAGATAGTAGTAGTAGAGCAAGGGTTAATAGTGAATCGAGGAGATTTTGTTTCACGAAATAAAGCGCTCACCCTCGTCCTCTGCGATTTCATTCTCCACGAACGAGACCCTCGTTTTACAAGCCTGGCCTCTGACTCCAGGAGAGGGACTCGCTGACACTGGCACGCTGTGCATGTTGGTAGCTGGCAGCAGCGGCTTCGTGGTTCGCTGGATGACACGGATGCCCATCCTGACGGTCGTCCTGCGATGCAGCTTCTCATCAGCGCGATCAGCTAAATATCATCATGTTGTCCAGAGAGAGCGTTTAGTCGGGTCACGATGATATTTACGGAATATTTGGGCATGCAGAGGCAAATGTCAGGCCGGAAGGGGTTGCTCTTTCAAGTGATTGAAATTTGAAACGATCGTTCATTCGTCCAATTCATACGAGCCAGCGTGGAAAATGCGAAATGGGCCAGACGCGATTTCATTTGCAACGATTTCAAATCGAAAATCCCTACGCGATTCTACGCAAGCGACGAAATAATCATATATATATATATATATATATATGGTTAGCTTCTTCGTTCGTTTTTCAACCGATCTGGAAGATCGATGACGAAATAAAAGACATTCATCCCTTTTTATAATATTATTTCGTTATAATAACACACTGCTCAGAAAAACTAGGGGATATTTCAAAATGAAATAATAAAAATAATAAATAATAATTGAGTTTGCATCTTATTTGCATAATCGAACAACTCTCTTTGCTTTTTTGATGTTCTTGTTTAATAAAAAAAAAAAAAAAAAAAATGCTTTTTTTATCGCTTCATATTCATTTTTGTGAGCAGTCTATTTTTTTCATTTATCCCTTTCGCAGTTTCGTATGAAAACACGGAGTAGGAATGATGAAATGCTGATGAAAAAGATATCGTGCACGTGTATCGTCGTATATTTGAATTTTGATATATATTTTGTAAAATGGCAAGTGGGCGTAGCAATCTATCTATTTTCGCCTGTTTAATCATAAAGATACAGTCAGATTTTCGTTCTCTCCGTGTAAATGAAGAACCAGAACTCACAGTCAGCTTTACTCACCTACGTAAGCTCTGACGTCGTAGCTGGTACCAATGGGGGCGCCATTGTACTCCTTTGCAGGCACCAGTTGCACCGATGGGGGTGCTAACGGTGTGATCTCCATGGTAAACGCGTGAGCATTTGGACCTAATCTCTTCACTAACGCCTCCTGAAATGGAAGATCGTTCTTACCTTTCTGTCGCGTCTGCCACGATTCGTTTTGTATAAATTGTCTCTACTGTTTCATTGAGGGACGATCGAGATAAGAGCAAGGATAGAACAAAGTTGTTGGCATCTGGAAGTTAGTTGTAGACTTGAAAATTACTTGAGTGTCATGTTTTTACTTATTGTGTATTATCATCATTATTATAATGAATTTAATATATTGTTATATTAAATTTTTCTATAGTATATTATATTCTCTATGTATATTACATTACATAGATATATATAATTTGTAATATGTTATATTGTTCTTTGTTATAAATTCTCTACAATATACGTATCATAGAGAATCTATAATATAATATACCTATCAATTTAATCTATAATATAATATAATATACCTATTGTAATATACCAATTAGAGAATTAGAGAATCTATAATATAATATACCTACCAATTATAGAGAATTTAATATATTATATATTATTACTATTTTAATATATAATAATATATATTTGAGGAATCGTCGATAATTTTAACTCAGAGTGTGTTTCTTAATCTTTAAAAAATCGTCGTTACGAGATATGAAACTTGATGAAATTCGATATATTATCAAAGGTGTGAGGAATGTCTTAGTTTTAAAATATCTGATTTCGTAAATTGTGAACAATCGATGATAGTTGTTAGATGTTTAGAATGTTTCAAGATCGTGTTTTTGAAATTCTTTGAAGAATGATTACTGCGAATTGTCTGCGAGGTTTATAGGATGGAAACTGGAAATTATCGATCATAAATCATTGCGTGGCATACAGATCACAGGTGATAAGCCTCGATATTATCAGGATCGTTAGTCTAATGATTTTACACGTAATAATGTTCTATTCGAGGATCCAGAGATCATTCAGTTCTCATTTGGGGAGATCCAACGCGGCTTACGTGGCGCGATATGGTTGATCGCTCCATTGCACGATGATAGATTAAGCCCCAGAAATTTGTGCTGCTTGCTCGATCGATAAAGGGTTTACGGACAAATTACCGACGTACATTATCGCTGATATATTCGACGGATGTCAATTAATAGACATTTCGAGGTTTACATGACACGTAAGCTCCAGGGTTTTCACCACATCACACATGTTTCTCGCTTCTCAGAATTGAATTGAATCCGCGCTGAATACATGCTTGCGTATGAAGACTTTACTGTAATCAGAGCCTACAGTTCAAATCGTGCCCCGAAATGAAGTTTAACTGGTTCGCCGAAGCATTTTACGGCACGCGTTATGAATAATTTTCTACACGCGAGATTTTCGCAGCGAGAGAAGCTTGTCCGAAGGTTTATCATGGTTAGGTGTCGAGCATTGTCGAGATATGCCATTATTGTTCGGCCGTACATCCGTACCGACAGCGAAATCGTCACGCCGTGTAAAAAGTTTCAATGGATATTCCTGCGGAAAAGACTGCATTCATTTCGTATCGGGAACGAAGCCTGGCTAGAACTAGAACACTTTCATTTAATACATCAATTCTGTTGTGATCAACCGGACTTTTTATCACTGTACTGGAAGACGAAGGCCAGACAAACTGCAAAATATACTGAAAGAAGATGAACTGGTTTATCATGAACATCCATTTGCGTAAAGTTGGTGTTCTTTGAAGAAACACTTGTTCTTTAAACAAACGTAGAAATAAACGTAGAAGTAACATTTTTTTTTCATAAAACGCTTCGCTTTCGGGAAATTAAATTTGAAAATTTATCAAACACACAGATTGAACTCATTTTTAACTTACGTATATGTTCGAAGTCTATTTTCTCGAAAACGAGAATTTGATTCTACGCCTTTTATTCAGCTAGGTATTTAATTTAAATTCAAGGATTACTTGACAAAATTTCAAACTTGATTTCCTCGAGGACGAAGTGTTACACAAAGAAATGTTATTTTTCTTTTTACGACATATTTATATATATATAGAATTTATACTATAATTTCTAAATAATCCCACATGTATTTTATAATACTTAAATCAGGATTCTATTTGTTACTTTAACCATTTATTAATTCTAAAAATTAGAAGAGTTTCTGATGATAAATAACGTCAAAAACAACGTAAAAAAAATATCATTAAGTTATCACAAAGTACGCGAGCTAAGGTAGTATTCACACAGTACTATAATGACGTCTAACGCATCATGCATTTGAATCAGATTTCTCCTCGACTTCTTTCCACTCGGATTATTCCTTTTTCTTTTTTTTTTCTTTTTTTTTCCCCCAGAAAATATTTAACGCTTTCCCTTTCTTTCTTTTCTTCTTTGTCCGTTTGCTATAAAACTGGCTCGCATTTTGTATGCATGATCGATGCGCCACGTAGTGGCTTTCAGCTCTATCGCATTGCCCCTTTGAAACCTGTCGGCCGTGGAATCGTAACATTTTTGCATCCACGCCTCGGCCGCCGAGAGTAATCTTCTAACGATAATATCGCCTACGGAACCTGGGAAATGCGTGATTGAGATCTCCACCGTCCCTTTCTTTTTTACTTTCTTCTATCTTTTTACCCTCGAACAGACATGTTCAAGAGGTTGTGAACGCGATCAGAGTCGGTCGGCTGGAGGGTCAAGTAAAAATATTCATAATTTATATACGCGAAACTACAATTAGACAAGGTTTGCGTTGGCAAAATTAGAAAATAAATACTCTTACACTTACGTTCTTTCATCGTGGGGGGAAAAAAAACGTGAGAAGTATATCCTTGATTTTTTAATATTTTCCCATTAAATCGGAGACTTTCAACCCTCGAGCGGACTTTCAATTTCGGTTTAACAATTGGAGTCTGTGCTTAGAATTGCTTTTGATTTCAACGTCACGATTTCAACGTCACGAAACCGAAGAATTTCCATCAAGAAGACTTTTAATTTTTAATTGAAGCTTAGAATTTAATTGTGTTTGGAATTATTAAATAGAAATAAATTTGCAGTGTGACGATACTGATAAATTTTTTCTGTATACATTAACTATAAAAATATGAAAATATTCGAGGTGATCAGCTGTTCATCCTATTTGGAGGACTTATATGGTTATATTCATGCTATTTGGAGTATATTTGTACGATATAATTCTCTCCATTATTAGTGATTTTGTGTTCGTATAATAGAAAGTTTGGTTCGAATAAACTTGATCGGGCATTGAATTAAAATTTGATTCAAGTGAATGGAGTTCGTATATAAATGGTGCTCTACTGTGTGAACATTCGTTGAAAATGACAAGCGCATGCTTGCAACGGAAGTGACACAACACGGAGAAAATCTTCCAAGAAGAACAATTCTTGAAAATAATTAGATACTTCTTTTATTAATTAAAGAAATGACGCGATTCAAAGTAATTGACACTCGCGCACTTGTTCACAAGTCAGAACAAGATTCATAATGAGAAACTCATTTATGGAATACAGCACGCTGAATCAACATAATTACTCTACCGGAAGTGAAATGAATAAGATTTTCATAATTGGTCGAGAAGTGGAGCGGAATTTTCACAGTGATAACTGGAAAGTCGCCTTTTATTTCCAAGTGTACGAAATTTTCACTTGGATTCTATGCACTGTAGAAATATCATATCTATCTTAAAGTACTTCTAATGTTCTTATAAATAATTGCTTACGTTTTATGCTATATGTTTTATGTCAAACTATGCGAAAGTGACAATGATTTTCATTTGTACATGTTTACAAAATCAACTTTTTGAATTTTCTTTATATACGTATGTATTTGCACGAATGTCATGAATTTTCAGTCAGTCAAGAACCTTCAACAAATATTTAATAATATTTAATAATATTCTCTAGTCATTCATTCATTTTCTCTCTATTTCTCGACATGATTTTTTTTTTTTTTTTCAATCGTGCAATTGTCATTTAAAACGAAATTTTTCTCATCTTTTTTTCATCTTACCAAACTACATTAGTGTTCCACAAATTTTCGCTGCAAGTTTAATTTCGATCGGTCGACATCGAACGGTTCAAATTTCTCAAATATTCACACAAGGGAAGTCGACATGTGAGCTTCAATATACATTACTTACAAGGTTATCAGATACATTAAAGAGAGCGTTAGGTATTTATCTGCTTCGCCTAACTCGATATTCGTTACGTACACGCAATATCAGGGATCGTTTTTCATGGTACCCATATTTCTTCGTTTATGCCGATTTGTATTACAGGAGATGACGGTGTTCGATGTTCCATTCGAGGCAAGAGAGTAAGCTCGTATTCACTGTGCAAATTGTGCCCCATCGACGATCATAATTTTTCGTTTTCCGCGCGACACTTTTCCAGTCGACAGATACACTGTTTTTTTTTTTTTTTTTTTTTTTTTTCATACGTCTTTCGTCTTCATTTGTCTCGTGGAAGCGAGCACGTGTTTGTCTTTCATTGTTACGTTCCTTTTCTTTTTATTCTGTCTCGCATGATTCTCCATGGAAACGGGTGCATGCAAGATAGAAAAGAGAAGACGACAACTTGGTTTTAGAAATAACAATATTACAGACTATGTGACTCTTACGAAAAGTTTCAGTATTCATTATAGTTTGCAATTATGCATGTTACACTATCATACTGTAAAATATGTTTGGAAATCGTTTGAATATCGCATTAAATAGTAGGAAGAAGTAGGATCAAACCGGGTATTATTGTTCTTCTGAAATTAAAGCTTCGTAACTTGTGGCATAATATTTAGGTGGACGACATTATGCGACAAGTTTCAGAGCAAATATCGTAGTGTTGTTCCGTGCAGACAGAGTTAAAAATTTCAGCTTGAAGAGTTTCAATGTTTCGCGAGCGAAATGATTGCTTATAATAATCCATAGTGTCCTTATGGATTATTTCGACACTTTTTCCACCATTCTGTTTCATACTAAGTATAAGTATTTAATAAATGTTTAATAAATCAATGCATTTGGGGCAACGGATGTTGAAGAGGGCGACGAATATTCTATTCACGATTTTTGTTTTATTAATTAAGATTAATTGAATATTAATTGAATATTTAATTAATTAATTAATTAATTAATATAAAAATAATTCAAACTTTTTATAAATACGGTAAAAGTTGCTTACCTTCAGAAAGTTTTATTTTTCTCTGAGCCATACAATTTTTTCTTCAAAAAGTTTGGTCATTTTTTTATTTTCTACAAGGTCTAGTTAAAAGATTTAGCCTTATGCGAGTATTTCTTTGCTAGCCGATTTTTTGTTATGAAGTTAAATACATTAGATACATACCCGGTACATTAAATGTTCCTTTTATTCTAATCTCTTATTCTTCGATTTTTGCTCGATTTTTAACGTGGAATAGTGCTGCAGAAATGTTCGTTTCGACAGCACGACAGTTTCACTTTCACTAGCGGAGGAAATTTTCGAATTTATTTCTGTGGATTAGCGGAGCGGTTCATGCACCAATTACCCATTATTACTCGCATTAGGAATGATTCACCCATCCTTGAAGATGATGGCCTTTTGTTCGTCACAAGAAACTAAGATAATTCCCCGACACTGTTCGAAATTCGGACTTTTCTCATCGTCGATCTTCAACTTCTACAAACTTTCTTAATTCTGCTTTCTCTGTGATTTTAATTTAAGGAAATTTGTTTAAGTGGTTTCTGGACATTTCTTTTTTTCTTCTCTCTCTCTCTCTCTCTCTCTTCTTAAAAGGTTTGAACTGAATTAAAAATTCGGTGAAAAGTTTCGTGCCCTAAGCGATTGGCTATTTTCCGAACGATAGTGAGGAGTATTTACTTTGGTTCACTCGACGCTATTGACGTATTCTGTGCGTCATGCAGTGTCCGTTACATTTACCTAAAAACTCGCCTTGTGAAGGAATTTTTGTTATCGTAGTCAAAAAAAGGAAAAAAAAAATAAGCTCGCGTAGGAGTGGTAATCTGTGAAAATAATAAACGACAAGTTATCAAGACAAAGAAGAAGACGACTGTCACGTTAAGATTTCGAAATTTTTATTCCTAAGGTTTATGTTTTCGTTGCATTCACGAGAAATGATAATAAATCGATCTCTAGATATCGAATCGCTTAATAGAGAAAGTGTTATTTCATAATGATTGAACAAACGACCTAGAACTTATAGATTTCCAGTGGAAACACAGGAAATTCTACACAGTGAATTGTTCGTCCTGTAATGATACAACGTCCGTAGTTTCTCGTTTAATTCCTGAGAGGTGCACAGAAAAGTTCTCCAAGCGGAATCAAATTGTGATTGATCACCGAATCCTAAATGGGTATCCAGTCATAGTGACTTTCCATTCGTGCTCGTCTCCGCTTCTGGTGGCACGACTCGATTTTCGATAACACGATGATAACACGCCTGTTGCCCCCTCTAGGAAAGGCCTCTATCATTCGGGATGATAATGATCAGAGACCATAACCATTGTAACCAGAATGAGAAAAGGTCGATAGTTATCTCTGTAACTACAAATAACGAAGAATTTTGTTTCGATTACTCATAATAATTGCCGAAAGCGAGAGAAACTCCTTTTTGATCGTTTAGAATAGTTATCGACCAGAGAAATTTATTTCTATTGCTCATAACAATAATAGGTATTTATTTCGACTCTCTTTCTTCGCTAATTTCCGCAAGAGATTTACGTAAGGAAGTAACTCTGCGGTTTTTGAGATGTTTAAATGCAGAGGATTGTTCGTCAGTCGAATACGAAATAATATAACAACTTTAGAATTCATCGTTATGAACGATTGAAATAGAAATTCTTCTCGTTGATAATTATTATGAACAATCGAAATAAATTTCCCTCCATTCGTTGACCATTACGAATACATTTACAATTAAAAATAGAATTTCTCTTGTCAATAGTGGATTTTAGCAAACGAGAAAGATTTCCAGTCATCTATAATCAAAACATTTAACATTTCAATCAAGTTTTGAGATTAACATCGTCAGCTTAAATAATAAACAAGTTTCAGTTATTGATTTTCTTTTTTTATAAAAATTTCTGGAACAGCTGTTACTTTCGGCCTCTGGTAAAAGTAAATCAAACACGTGACGTTCCCAATTTTTGTTTTTTTGGAACGATTTCGGCCGTTGCCCCGCGTGATTAACTTTACAATTGTTTTCCCTCGTTAAAGAATCCAGAGAAGAGCGTCCCTGAAATTTTCGTCTCGCGTCGAAACGTTCTGTTGTTTCTTTCTCTTTTTTCTCGCAGTTCAATTACCATCGATCCGTTAAGCTCGTACTTGTTTTAAAAGAAAAGAAGCCTACCCACCGTCGGTGAAAATTAGTTCAACATAAATTAATTCACGTTGAATCGAATAACGTCGCGCAACAAATGGCTACGGGACAAAAAAAGTGTATAACTCGAATGCACTCGGAAGCAAAATCAGGGATTATGTCGGCGTTTCCTGCGAATTAATCAATCAAGTTCCACCATTTTTCTGTAAATTTAATTTATGTGGCAACTGTCGCCGTGTTTCACAGAATTCGAAACAATCCTTGTAGTATTTCTTCTAGTTTCTTCCCTACAAATCGTGGTTATTGCACGTAGCGACGTGACAACTTTTTTCCCTCACACGCTCGGCTAGCGGTAATTTTCGACCGGGTAAAGTAGTATATTAAATATTTATACACGACCCAGAATATGATCGGGCGAGCTCGAAGGTGGCAAAAATAAAAGTTAAATCGTTACTGCAACGGTACGCTATACTGCTCTAGATCAAATGTGAAAATGGAGGTGGTTGTTTATTCAATTGCACTTTCTGGAATGGTTCGATGGTTTATGCGCGAGAGTGGATATTTCCAGAAATGGTCCGGTAATTTTCTTTCTAGCGTATTGTTTTTAAAGTTTTACTGTTTACGAGGCTTAGAAAACAGAAACAATAAATATGTGAAAATATGTATATAATATTAATAATAATAATAAATTAATGATAGAATAATAATAATGATAATAATAATAAGTAATAATAATAATAATATAATTAGTAATAAATTATTAAAAAATTATACTTTTCTATTATATTTTCTGATTGTATCTGCATCGAGTAGGTATGTAGTTTAACGAATTGTTAATTGACTATAATTATTATTAATAATTAATTGTTAATAATTGATGTGTTTATTATTATTTATGATATTTATGTTAATTATTAACAATTATTACTAATTAATTTAAGTCTTATAAAATTGTTGGTAGAATAACTTATTTTCATAATATGCATGTAGTATAATTATATTCATATATTAATTATTACAATTAATTTTTAAATTAATTGAAAATACAAGTTATTGAAGAACTCTTTACATATATTTTTACCAACCACTGCTCGTCATAATTTCATCCAGAGAAGTTATTTCTCCTATTCGTGTTCAGTGGCGTAAATTCCCTTCATTTACGCCAAAGGTTATCACTAGATCGTAGATTTTTGCATTTATAGAAAATTTGAAAATGTGAAATTGCACAGAATGCAAGCATAGTAATATGAGAAAGTGTATAAAATATCCGAAATATAATGCTTTTTATAGTATCCGATACATAAAACAACAACTTTCTTTTATCGAAATTTTGTTTTTGTTTTTAAATTATAATAAAAAATATAAATTTGCATAAAATTCGCAGTCTATTTATACTTAGCCACAAGGTCAACACGTTGGCTACCACGGTGAGTTTCTGTTTCTAAATATACTATGATGATTAAAATAGAATGCATATCATCGGTCAAGAATTTTTAAAAAAACATAAATAACTGCGCTTTCACTGCATTTTTTTCTTTTTCCTATAAAAATTAACGCTGGCATTGCATTAATTTTAATATTAAATCTCGCCCGTCCCTTGTATCAATTCGACACATTTTTTTTTTGCAAAATATTATATCATAGAGATGTTTTTAACATGTTACATATATTTACGATATTTTTTAACATATGATATATTTCTGACATTTTTAATAACGAAACATGCCGTCAGAATTGCAAATAACATTCGTTTTCAAGTCTCTTGACAATTAATATATTACCTTTTAATTATTATTATATTACAACATGTATTATTAATATTATAATTATTATTTATATATTAATATCACAATAAGTATTCAGTGCACAACCTTTGCATCACCTTTTCGAACATGCGTATAAATATCTATAATGTTTGATTGTAACAAATCTGGAACAGATAACTATAATGTTAAATAAAGAATTATGATATGAAATTGACATATACGTGGCTTATACACGAGAGTAGGATTTGTGTGAATTTTACACGTAATTGAACGTGAAAGTTTCTACTTATTAAATAATAAATAAATTAATATAATAATTTACAAATTTAACTATTTTATTCTTTTATATTTGATTCCTTTCAGCGATAAAGTTTTAGGTTTCTGAGTTTTTGTTCTTGATTTCAGTAAATTTTCCCAGTTTTGGGAAATTTTTTTTGCAATTGTAGACAATTGTCTGTTTGATGCCAAGGGACCAAATTGAATTGAAGAGATAAACGACGAATTTGGGAAATTTTAATTTAAAAATTAAATATTCCGTTCTATTAGCAAAATTAGTATGCATGAACTTCGCATGGCAGTCAACAATCCCATTTCGTTCGACTTTCGTGAAGTGAAGGTTCGTCGCAATTCACTTATTTGTCACAAGAATCCTTCTGTTCGTAGTTTCTCAGTGTTCTCGTTGTTTCACTTGTCGATAGCTGCGGCGAGCAGTCGAAGGACATTTAATTTATTTTTGATGAGACGATATTCGTCACAGAAGGTACCAAAAAAGCTATTTATATTTGACTAAAATTAAAACCAGCGATGAAGCTTTAGGCTTCTGAGAGTTTTGTTTCGACAAAGTTTCTAATTTATCAATTTTCATCCAATTTTCACCCATTTCGTTGCACAGTCTCTTTATTTATTATTAGAGAAATTTGGCATTTCTTTTTATTTGTAGTTTATCGAGAAAAAAAAAAAAAAACACAGAACATTGAAGGCTTCCCAAGGATTGGGAAAAGCCGCTAAACCAGAAATTTACCTCGATTTCGAATACCGAACGTGGCAGAGTCTAACGAGAACTGGATTGGGCCACATCTGGCTTTGAAACGTAGGTCCTGTTGTAGATTGTAGGATTTGTGGCCTCGATTCTTTGGAATTTACGATCTATTCAAAAACTTATTTGCGTTGACAACTTTCTGCAGGTATCGAGAATATGCACGATTAAAATGGTATCTATTGCCTTATCAAATTTGCAAAAGCAAGCAGATTGTTGCTTGTCCCTAAATTCGATATTTAACAGTTTTCATAATGTCTACGAAGCTTGCAGTAAATAAATATCATGGTAATTTGTATGTACATATATATACATATATTTTCGGATTTGCTTCAAAGCCTCTCGCCACGGGGCACAGGACTTAATGAAATTTCAGAAAGTATTTTACATAACTTGATTAAATAATTATATATTCATAAAATGCTATTATGGTAAGTGTTTGTATATTCTCGCGTACACTCTGTACACATCTGTTTTGTAAATTATGAGACATTCGCTAACTTTAAATTAAGCTGTTAGTTTTTACGTTCTAATTAATTATTTAATTGATTTTAATTTTAATTTCAAATTGAATCTCGAGGCGGTCGCTAATTTCAGGGAATTAAAACATTGTTTTCATCTTTTTTTGACTAATTCGTTTTCGAGATGCCAGACCAGCCAACGTCAAAACGAGCAACAAAAGGAACAGAAAGCATTATTCGAATGAAGTATTTGAAAAATGATTATTTAAATGATGTGTTATCTTCGTATACGTCATCCTGATTCGATCTTGTATTTTACTTGAACACGCAAATGATCTTTTTCTCAGTTATTCTATTATTTGGCTATCAGATAATTGTCTATTTTATATCGTTATTTCTGTTTATTCATACAAACGATTTCTCAAATAATTACTCTATCGTGTAAACTGTATCACGTGTTGAGGATTATTTGATATTTTATTTCAATGAAATGAAATGTCAAATAATCACTTGCGAACGATTCATTTTGATTTGGTCACAAGGTGAAATTATTTTCCCCTCGTTACTTTTCAAATAAAAATAACAAATTGGTGAAAGTTGCTCGTTAATTCAAATTGTTTATAACTTTTTATAGCTTTGTTTTTAAATGAAATTCCAGTAATTTTGAGTAAGTTTCGCTGCATGAAGAAGTGCAGTAAGTAAAACAACATATTTTCCTAATTAAGTTCTGGCTGAATAATATAAAAAGAATTTATATCAGAAAGATGTTCTAGGTTGTTTTATGCAATTGTAACAATTCTTGTTTTAGTTGAAATCAAAGAAAAATGTTGGAAGAAAAAAATTCAAAATGGACTACTGCTGATATTTTTAGTATTTCTTTTTTGCGCGTGTATTTTACAGTTGCCCTGTTTTTTTTTTTAATAGAAATTTAAAAATTTCATTTCCCTCTTTTCTCGTATATCAAAACGTTTTTTTTTTTTT
>CAJDYZ010011579.1:183064-194372 GCA_903986555.1 Heterotrigona itama
ATGTATAGTGGCAAACAGAAGAAAGTTCAAAGAATGAAAGTGAATGAAATAAAAAAAAGAAATCATATCATTATACTTGTACAATATTAAAATTAGGAATAAATTAAATTAAAATAAAGATACTTAAAACTCAGATAATAAAATGCTATTCTCAACCAACGTTCATACCGCACTGGATGCACTCGTTCTCGTCCGATCACGAAAGTTAAGCAGTGCTGGGCACGGGTAGTACTTAGATGGGTGGTGACCGCTTGGGAACTCCGTGTGATGTTGGTTTCTCTTTTTTTTTTCTTTTGATAATTGCTTTAGATTGCTTATGAATAATTATTTTATTCGAATTTTAAAGTAACTTTATGTTAATTTAAATTATACAGACAAGTGGATAAAAGTATTTGCACATTCGATGAAAGATCCTCGATATTTTCAACTATAACGTGTAATCGTGTAACAATTTGGTCAGCCTCAGTTTAAAGCATAAAATCTCTACTTTATTAAATACTTCGTTTTTTCTAAAGATGTTTCTATGTCATGCTGAAAAAGCAAGGATACTTTTGTCGTTGAAAACTATAAAAGTTTAAACGGCTCCAAAATCACTGAAAAATTTTTTCTTCACACAAATCTCTCAAAATTTGCTCCATGATTTTTTTTTTTAATATTTTATTGAATCTTGAATATCAGTGTTGGACGACGAATATTCAAAAATAACGTTTCATCATTTAATCCTAATGTTTGAAGTTCAAAAGAAATGACGAAGAAAAATTGTACAATAAACTTCAGGAGATTGTTGTAGAGAGGAGACCTCAGTCCTCAAGATCATCGTAGATTTAACCACGAAGACAATTTTTTAACATTTTCAGAGATATTTGAATTTTTATTTCGTGAATAAAAATATCCATCACTTGCAATATCAAAACATCTTGGGAAAAAACCAATGTACAGCTGTCAAAGTGGAGGCTTCACATTTTGTAATGCTTCACATTTAAAATGAGTCCAACCGGATTATTATAGGACATTTTTTATGAAGTTGTGACAGGTTAAAATATAAACAATTTTTCATCGAGAATTCGAATATTTTCGTTCACCTCTGTGTGTCTTTACGATGTTTATATATTTTATACATATCCTCGTCTATTTTATTGCCTCGTCTAAGTGAGCTGTTTACGTACAAATTTCATTTTATTATTACAAATGTATTAAAAGAAAAAAAAACAAAAGAGAAATTAAAGCATAATTTATTAATTAATATTAATAAATTATAATAAATTATTAATATATTTATAATAAATTTTTATTGAACGTTTAAAAGAAGATGAAAATAGATTTAATTTATTTATAGAATATAATGTAAAGTTTAAAATTTACCGTTTTATAATTTACTAAATTTACGATTAGCGATTTATTATGTTTGTCATAAATTTTTGTTATTCGCCACTTGGTGTTACATTATTCAAGTAATGTTATTTTAAATATGCTATCTTTAAATGTTATTAAAAGTAAAGAAAATTTAATCTGAAATACTTTTCACGGCTTCTAGAAATATACAATATGTAATTAATTATATAAATAATTACAATTATATAAATAACATATAATTAAAGAGTTATTTCGAAAAAGGATATATGTGGTTTCAAGAAGATTTTGAAATCGAGTTTCGAGAAATTAGAAGTTGAAACTTCCTTTTGTAAAATCGAAATTGTACAAACTTTATTTTTAATGTAGGATAAGGAAACGCCCAGGGAAACAACTGTTTTACTTTCAGTGGAAAATAACAGAAGTTTATAAAAATAATTTTGGACGCTCATTTCCCGAATATCGGAGTAGATAAATAATATGTGTGTACCTCATTAAATCTACATTTAGGTAGATATAAAAAGGACAAATATAACTTTCTTTCAGATTTATTGAATAGAAAACAAATACGGGAGAAAGATAACATTCGTAATAAATTAAATTAAATTACATTATTAATGATGAAAGAGATATTTACAAAATCATTTTTTGACCATTTATTTAATTTTCAGTAATCTTTTGTGATTTTACAGCATTATATATATGTAGAAACGATAATAAAGTTTTAATGTTCTTGTCTGTTTTAATAAGAGAATATTTCCTCTATTTTTGTTTTATACGGAAAATACTCATGGAATTTCGTTTATTCTTTGAAAGTGAAGTATTAAATTTATGCATTATCATTTTACAGGAATGAATTCTAAATTCGAAAGTTTTCGATTTTAAAGTTAATAGTTTAATATTTTCTAGCGCACCTTTACAGTTGCAAACCGTTTCTCGAGATATAATCTAAGTAAGAACTTTCTCATATCTAAGTAAATAATTTTGCTTTTTCGTATCTAAGCAAGGATTTTCTCGTATCTAAAGAAAATAATTTTAGAGGCGTAAATCATAAAGTTAGTGAGATTCGTAAATTATAAAAATAGCATATCTCGAGAAACGCCTATTAGAAACTGAGCTGATCTATAATTTAATAAATGTTAAATTTTATGTTTCATTATATGTTGTTTACATTTATTGAAAACGATATGATAATCAAAATGATACGACAGGTTTTTGGAAAAATATTTATTTATTTATTATAAGTACTGTATATCACATTTGTTGCTACATATATAAATAACTCGACGACCTAAGGATTCTGATGTACTTTCGTTTTTTAATTTGTCAAATTACTTTGCACAATTTTTTGCGTGATATTTTTAACATTTAGAGTGAACAATTATTCTTTGATGTCTCCATAAATACCTCACGACTTTTCAAATTCGATTTCCACGGAAATTAGGCCTCGACCGAAGATATTCTATATCAAATTTTTTTATTTATTTTTCTGTGTAAAATCAAATTCAATTGTACCATTAATTACGGCACAGATATATAATGATAAATAGATATATGTATATGAAGGTTCTGGAATATATATATAGTAGATATGATATAAATTTATGAAGACATAATGCGAAGTAATAAAACATAATATAAAAATATAAATATATGATATAAAGATATATATATAAGAATATAATATAAAGAAATATAAAGAATATAGAATATAATGTAAAGATATAAACATATATGAAACAAAATTATAATATAAAAATATAAAGATATAAAATATAAGATTATAATATAAAGAAATGTAAAAATATAAAGATATATAAAATATAAGAATATAATATAAAGAAATATAAAGAATATAGAATATAATATAAAGATATGAAGACATATAATATAATATAATGTAATACAAAAATTTTATTCCGTTTGGAACACACGATAGCGTTTTACATGCGTTTAAACCAGGGATCGATATTAACAGGTTCTTCTTGTTTTTAAAAAGAATTCTGTTCGGACTTGTATATTTCAATATCTTTTTTTGCGGAATTTTTATAAAAAAAAGCGTTACATTTATTGTTAGGAAGACTTTTGAACGGTATTCACAGATATTTTAGAGTCTGTATGATAAAAATTCCATGGAAAGAAGTTACTTTAGAGCATTCAATTAAAAATCTATTTTTATATTCGTTAAATAATATTTTATGCCAATATTTGCTATGTGTATATCGAGAACTTTTTAATATTTATGAACAAATTATCTGTCCCTCTGACGGAAAGAATTTTTATTTTTATGCTTTACAAGTTCTGTTCTGTTTGAAACTTTTATTTTTAAGAATTTATTTATTATATTTATTGTAAATATTTATAATTATAAATATGAATTATTAATAAATATAATATACATATATGCTACATTTATTATATTTATTATACTAAGAATTTATTTATCGGAACTTGTGGTGTAAGATTTTTCAGGAAAACATCTACGATTCATATTTCAAGCGGAACAAATATTTAAAAATTTCGCAATTTTGTCGATCCGTGGTTTAAACTTTTGTAAAACATTTCGATTTTACTCGGCCTTGATCGGTCATTTACCTCCGAGTCTGTTTTTCCTAACGTTTTGGGGACAATTCTCGGTAACGATTTTTGGAACGACTTTTGAACTGATTGGCTAATACCTGTTAACCAAAATCGTATAAAACGCAGGAAATACAGACTCGCCGGTAGTGTGTTAATCTCTGTATTAAACGCGTCGGTATTTTATTTAATCATAGTCACAAGTTATACATAAATACCACTTCTTAAAAAATATTTTCACCAGGAATCAAATCAAATTTTATGTATAGTTATAGTCTAACTTCGTCAGACTAACGAAACTACTTTTAACAGCCTATACTGAACATAGATTCTCGACTAAGTGCTTTAAAGTATGTTTAATCAATCTGTGTTACTCAAGAATCAACGAGAACAGGTACGATGAAATACTTCATTCCGAGATAATTTATATATCATTGTTGAAATTTGAGTTAAGGTCAAAGTTGTAACAGTTAATAATTAATTTCAGAAATAGTTGTGAATTGTAAGTAATACGTTATGAAAGTTAATCACACAAACAACAGTTCCAACTGGATAAAACTTGTTGAAAAAAATTTTTTATCACAGACAACTTTTTTAATACTGTTAAAAATATCAAGGTAAAAGAAAATAGCTAGAGAAGCTTTCCCAATCCCTTAGAAGAAGAATGTTGATAGTAAGGAAATTAATTAGATGTAATTATACATACATTGGAAAAGTTATTTGATATTCATTATAAAATATTTAAAATATTTTTAAAACGAAGTTGTATAAAAATGTTTCAACGTGGCAGCCTGCATTAATTTCAATGTATGGAATATTACTTACACAAATAAAGACAATTATATGCTGATGTGGGACCTGACCATATTCTGTGAATTTTAACATGAAAATTAAATTAATTTTTGACACAGAGATCAATAAGAAATTAATTTTAGGTTCGTTGTAATTTCTTGATTCAATATAATCTTTTCATGCAGCTAACAACCCAATAGTAGTTGGCACAACATCCAAATTTATGATGAATGAAAAATGTTAATATGGAAAATATATAGTAGAATTACACTTCCACTTTACGTGTTGATGTATTTAGGTGATTTTATTTCTGTAACTTATGTCTTTCGTCTTACGCGTAAGGAAAAGTAGAAAAATTGAAAAATTATTAAAGATATAATTAAAGATTGAAACATTTGTACTAATCAAATTAATCATCTTTCCAATGAAATACCTTCAACAGTTTACTTTTTTTTTTTTGAAACGCTGAATACCAGCAAGCACATTTACTTGTAATTATTCTGCCAACATATATTATTTATGAAATACCATCTACAGACTACTTAAAAATGCAATAACAAAGTATTCAAAAAGTTCATGTTCAATAAACGATTATAAAATATTAAATTTCAAGTAAAATTGGAGAAATGTTGAATGATAAGTAAGTATCGGATCGAATCAACGATGAACGTTATTATCTTAATATTTTTTACATAATTAATACTTTTTGCACATTTTAGCCATTTTAATCGACAATGAAGTCAAATTTGGAATGAATACCAACCAGCTAATGCTGATTATCTTCACTGTTGGCTAATAGTAATTTATCGAAATTTGCTGGATCCGGAACAATATGATTAGAGAAGAATTCGGGGGAAGGATTTAAAATATTAATTTGCAGCATTTGATCCCGGGTGATAAATTTCGTTAATATTAGAAATGTTACAACTTGTAAATATGATTAGCACTTAAACGGCTGATGATCCATGAGAATATTAACACAAGTAAATGCACGTACAGTCCCGGTCGTTTAAGTGTTAATTAATACCGATTGACAGGAATTTTTGCAAAGAGTTTAACACACTGCCCGCGAGTCTGAATTTCCTGCGTTTTATACGATTTTGGTTAACACGAGCTAGCCAATCAGTTCAAAAGTCTTTCTGCGCAAACAACAAGAAAAACGGACGACCGACTTTGGCCGAACGTCGTTCGAAAAACATGAAGGAAAAACAAACTCGCGGGTGAGCGTCAAAGTTGCAAAAATCGTCGAAAGTATCAGGCAATTTAATCAAAGATATTGTAGGTAAATTTTTAGTTTAGCAGCCTTCCCTAATTTTTGCTATCTCGTTGCACTCTCTGTTTTTTCTTTTTTTTTCCCTCCTTCATGTTCTTCCGATCATATTGACAGATATGAGATCTATCCTTTCATTTATATTTTATTAGAAAACACAGAACACTGAAAGCTAAAATCAGCGAAAGCCGCTAAAACAGGAATTTATCGAATCGTTAATTCGAAATGTATCAAATTTATTAATTCGATAAACTGAAAAGTATTAATTAATGGGAAATCAAGCACGCAAAATTAAGAGTTATGTATGCAACGATGATGGTAACGCAATAAAAATAAAAAGAATGCTTTGCAAAAACCTGTTGTGTCATTTTTAATTGTACTACATTCAATTATTTAAATAGCCGAGAATAGAGTGACATTAATATACAAGTTGTTCTCGGATATCTCGTGAATTTTCAAATTCGATTTTCTTCGAAAACAAAGTTTCCGACTTATAAGAAATTTTATACCAACTTTTCACATAGTAATTATCTTCATTGCAGTTGTACTAATATTTAGGGGACACCTTGCACAATAGAGCCTTCAATATTTCAATGTTTAATTCGATCTAATTAGAGGGATAAAATTGTTTGATTAAGTTATAATATCGAGTTACACTCGTGGTAGGAATTATGGTTTCGACTTGAAAGAAAAAGCAGATTGGATAATCCTATGGAACGTGAAATTCTGAATTTTTTCAATGTTAATTCTTTAAACTGAAGATTAATAAGTAGAAATTATAAAATTACGTATCGAAGCAGAGATCAAGAAAATTGTCAGTTTATTTCGATATTTAAGAATATATTTTGTATATTTTTCGATTGCTAAATTACTTGTCTTTCTTCGCATAAATAATTCTGTACAGTCACATTCTTAAACATCGAATTCTCAAAGTCCTTTTTCCGACACATTCTCATCAATTTCGTTTGCTGTTTCAATTTATGGAGAAATTATATCTACATCTTCGTCACTCACAAAAAAATGTGTAAAAATCATTAATTGACAAAATTTATCATGGAGTTATACATAATTTCTTATGTTATATTCCATTAATATTGCTTTTTTGTTAAAATCTTGTATTTCATACTTTAGTAAGTTCCTTCTGCGATAAAGATACGTAATACGTAATTTTAAGTTTTATATACAATAAAAATATTGCAGAGACAGTCCTTGAGAATTTTATTTATTAAGCCCTTCGTTGTTATGAACGAGATATCTCACTATGGACGCATATTATATGTTGTATAATATTCTATGTCATTGTATAATATACAATATATTATAATAATTAACAATTCTAAGGCAATGTACGTATGCGTCTCAAGTACTCTAAAAACGAATATTATTTTCATCTCCAACAGCATATTTTGTTATAAAAAAAAAAATGACACATGAGTTTATTCATCTTGCTTAATATTTACAAAATAATATAACATTAATAATATAACATTTTAGAAGAAAAATGTATCAAAATGACACAACAAACCGGATAAGGATTAGTTAATATGATTCAAATAATATTTAATATCTGATTCAGTTTTTTGTTTCTCCTGAAAAACATACTTTCTCGAGTTGTGCCATTTTTCTTCGCAAGTGTGCGACGACAGTAATAAATTAGTATAGTTGATATAAATTTTAAAAAAGGAATTTTATTTTATTTCAGACGTATTGAAAAAAAAAGAAAAAAATAAAAAAAATCTTGTAATTGTAAATATAATTATAAAAAAAAAAAGGAAGAAGAAAAGAGAACGTGTTTGGTGACGAAGCATGTCTGGTAATGATTCGTTGAGAGATTGAAACTTCCACCTTCGATTCTCAGACCAAGTTGGATCTCGATCGTTTTGGAATTTCGAATTACAGCCATCGCGACGCGTTTACGTTCCACAAAGCCCGTCACGAAACCAGTATTCGACGCGGTAGCAAGCACGACGCTTTCCCGTGAAGCCTGTTTCTCCATAATGCAGAGAATTTCCAACTCTCACCCGAACTTTTTCCTCTGTAAATCCTTCTGAATGTAAAGCTTTATCGTGCTTTGAATTACTCTTGCATTTCAAAGGATATGTTTGCAACCGTTTAAAAATAGGCACAGTTTCATTCCCAAGTATTATTTTACTTTCATTTGTCTACAGTCTAAACAGGCATCTGCCAAAGATCATTAATACTTATCTGCATTTGTGTTTGACACATTTTTCTTCTAAACTGTTGTATTCTCTCGCGCTGTTATATTTATTGTTTATAAATTACTTAAAATTATAAATAGCAAAGATATTATGTTACATTAAAGTTTACGGAGCCGAGTAATATGTAAAAGCAGGGAAACTGCCTGCTGATTTCTTATGAAGAATTTGGAGAAAAAATATAGAATAAAATTTTTCGACTTTTCAGGCATCGTTTTCGACGAAATCGAGTTTGATGATAAATTCAATTGCCGAATTAAAACAAAAATTCTGAAATTTTTATCTACGGGATGTACACTTACATGCAGAGTAGTTATCTCGTAAAATGAAAATATCTTGTGAGGGATTGAAGTTTTAAAAGAAATGTTCCTACAAAAATTGTTCCATATAAAGGAGCACATTATATCGTATTAATATCTTTTTTGATGGAGAAAATTTCAACATCAAGTTGATTTTTTAAATGGAATCATTTAAGTTTACATATTACATGGTATTAATAGCATTTTATGGGTGGAAATTTCAAGGATAAATTGATCTTTTTTTAAATGAAATTATTTAAATTCTCGGTTAAATGAAGTCGTAAATAATATTAACCTATAAAAAAAAAAATATATTAACCTATTTATGCTGGAAAATTGGTTTCGGAAACTTCAGTTTTATAAAACTTATCGCATGAAAGACAAGAGCGACATAAACGTGGGAAACTGCTCATATCTTTTCTTATCTTTCATATAACGAATTTCATAAAATTAAAGAGAAAACATTATCTAAATGGTTTCCCGATACAAATAGGTTAATACTTTTTTTATATGGTTTCATTTAAAATAAATCAATTTGACCTTGAGATCTATTCGACCACTCCACTTACAAAAATACCAGATAACGTGCACCAAACAATTTTTGTAGGAACATTTCTTTTTTTTTTTTTTTTTTTTTTTAGTAACTTAAATTCCTTGCGAGATATTTCTATTCTGCGAGAGTTATGTAGAGTAGCCAGTATGTATACTGCAATAATTTGTAGCAAAGGACCCACATCCTGCACACGTGCAATTTATTCAGCACGTGTCGCTCAGATTGTTAGTTGGTCACGGCCGAGGAGGAAACTTTTGTGCCATTACCGCGGAATCGACCGTCCATGGAATCCATAATAGCAGTTTCGCCTCAAATTCCGTGTGGAAATGTTTTATCAGCTGCGTTTGATCATTCAACTCGATAGAAATGTTGATCTTTGTTCTTCTTCTAAGTAATTGGCAATCATGTGCTTATTTAATATTAAACGAAGGAATATCGATTCCCGGCGAAGGCGGAAGTGGAATTCCCGCGATGTTACATTGCACGATGAAAAATCTAATTTCCACTATGGTAAATAAATTATCTGCACAAGCAGTTGTCCATTATCGACTTTTATTGATTTTTTGATCCTTAATTCTTTCTCAGTTTGTGCAGGATGGATTAGATAAAGTTTATGTAAATCATTTTCTCAGAAGCCAGAGAATTCTATCTCGGATATGTCTGTTCAATCCTTTCGTTCCCGATTTTAAAAAGTAAAGTATTTTGACAGTTTGTTTTGTCAAAGTTGTTTTTATAGTACGTAACCAGTGAGAAAGTATACGAAAGGATACGTTTATCCTCGAGAATTGTAAAAATTCAATCATTTAAAAAAAAAAAAAGTTGTTCGTGATTAGATCCATTACGATTTAAAACGACCACTTAAAATTTATCATAATATTTCTTCCCGTCGTTTTATTGTACCTTGAATATTAAAGTCAGATGAGAAAAATTTCAAAAGTCCTAATATTTTGTTGTTCGTTCGATTCACTTCTTACGAACAGCATGTGAATGATTGAATCTAATTTTTTCTACATTTCGTACGTTCGTAGTCCCGATTTTTATTCCGGAATTCTTCAAAACTGGCGTTTCTCTGGAATTATTCGGAAATTTTCTAAAATCGGCATTTTTCGCTCCGATATTGAAGAAGAAAGGAACGCATTAATTAAATCGTTTAATGAGAAATTGAAAAGTGCGACGGAAAGTGTTCGAAATCGATATCGAAAGTTCATTATGTTTCTTCTGATTTTCAAGCTTTGTTGTTTCTTTTTCTTTTTTTTATTAATATTCTGCACGGTTCTTAGTTGAAAATCGAATGGAGTTTCTTGTAATCGGGGCAACAATTTAATTGACTAAAAATTATCCGACTGAATCGAATTCCTTTCCATTTTATTCGCTGACCTATCTCTTTGTTTCAATACCGCCGTTTAAACTGTTATAGTCGTTGAATTAGCTCAACGAGTTACAGTACTGGGAAAAAGTTTTTAAACGATTTTAAAATAACTGGTTTCATAACAGTTAAATGTTATTAGCCAACGACTAAATATATTTTTAGGGAATCTTTTTGTGAACCTATTATCCTGTATGAGAGAAAATTTTTGTCGAAAGGTTGTGCTTTGATGGATAAAATTTTAATCTAAAAAAAAAGAAGCTTCAAAGAAGAAGAACAAAATGTGTAAAATTAACTTGACCCTTAAGTGAGTTTCAATTTAGTTTTAATTCAATGGAGTTGGAGTTTATTTATTTAATTCATACCAAATTGGTAAATGAAAATAAAATTTATTTCCATCATTAGGAAAGATATCAAAAAATATTTAATATATATATAACTTATAATTATATAATGTATAATATATTAAATATATATATATTTAATATATATAAACAAATATTACAAAAATTTATTTCCATCATTAAGAAAAAATTTATTTCCATCATTAGGGAGATATCAGAAAATATTATAGGTATAAATCTTCAAATAAACAATATCAACATATAATATTAATTAGTTATTATTAATTATATATAATGATCTCAATGGTTCATTTAAATTGAACAGCTTTAAGTTTTATATATATAATACACAATGTATATATATTATATACATACAAGTTGTTATATGTATATAAGAGAGCGGAAATTGCATTTTCACTACCACCATAATTTGTACATGATTCTATAACTCCGGATCGAAGATTTATCATAGAAAGTTGCTGTAAAAATCTTGACTTTGATTTTTAGGAACAAAAAAGAAGTCTCAAAAAAAAAAAAAAAA
>CAJDYZ010011581.1:45244-65933 GCA_903986555.1 Heterotrigona itama
GTTGCAGAAAGTGAACAAGGTTCTTGGGAAAGTGGATTATCGTATGAATGCCGGTCACTTCTTTTCAAGGCTCTACATAACTTGATCGAACGGTGCTTGCTATCTCGTGATTTTGTTCGCCTAGGAAAGTGGTTCGTACAACCTTATGATGGATTCGAGAAACATCGTTGCAGTAGGTACGTTCTTGTATTTTTGTTAATGATAATTTCCAGTTGTAGTTACAAACAGTTGGGCTTAAATTAAGCACTGACCTTCTTATAACTTAATTCAAGTGAAATAGTTTTAATATCATTTACAGTAGCCATTTGTCATTCTCGTTCGCATTTTTTGTACATGGAGAAAGTACTGTATGTGCAAGTGTTGATGTCAGGCAGCATCCCGCTGTACGACATCTTACAAGAACTTGCTTACAACGCACTCAAACCACCCAGTCTGGTGTTAAAGGCAAGCACATAAGATAATTTAAGAGTATGTTGTATATAAGTGTGTGTTACTGTTGTAAATATATAATTATTTTAGTATATTTTCTGTTCCAGTGATATTAGCTCCTTATGGACTAGCAGGTACATTAACAGGTCCCGTTGGACGTACAGATAGTCAACTTCTTGAAGAATGGAAACATTTTTATCCAATCAACGGCAGTAATATAGAAACAGGACTTCCATCATTAGTAGAAGTGCTTGTTGGTGGTGTTCGCATGCGTTACCCTTCGTGTTATGTCCTAGTCACAGATATGGACGACACTCCATCTGATACTCCTCTTTCTCCACCAAATAGTCCTGCTAGTTATGAACATCCTCTTCTAAGTCAGCAGGAGTTACGATCGGCTACAGAATTACCAGAACGTGTATGGGCAGAATGTACTTTGAATTCACCGATTTCTGCTTCCAAGACAGAATCTTCCACAGAATCTGGAACCTGGACTTTCATTGATCCAACACAAAAATCTTCCTGTACCTGTTCAAAGTAAGTAATATGTTCTTGTAACTTTTACTAATGAATATCTAACTTTTATTGCATTGTATGTAACATATTTTTATTTCGCGTATAATGGCTAATAGTAAAATTTCTAAACTTCACTATTATATATATATCTTTGTAATATATATATATATATAAATTATGTACAAAGATTACAAAACAATGCAATAATAGTGACAGTAGTAATAACAAAATTTTTATGAAGTTTGTAGTATAAAACAAAAGTATAAAGAATGAGATTACTGTTAAATTTTTAACTATTATTTTCTTTGCACATTTATTAAATGTAGCAGTAAACGTATACTTCTTTTTCACTTCTATGTTTATCTGATAATATTTGAAATAGTATTGTCCGCAATTGTTATTGATTCTGTCTGCATGTTATAGCACAATTTATAAAATGTAGATTGTTTAAAATATTACAGTATAGGTAGTAATTTTTTAAATGGCTGCTGCAATATTATGCATGTAAATTTAGTTCTTGAGAATGGCTAGAATGCAATTATTTCTTGAAATTGGTTCTCTTATTTATAAACTATATAGAACTCTCTTGTGTTGAAAATTTTCATAGGAAATGATATGAATATATTTTAAATAATAATTGGTAAGTCTATACTATAATAAAACTGAAATCAAGATATAATTATTGATAAGATTGTACATTTCCTCCATTATTTTAACTAAATGATGAATAAAAATCTTATTCAGATTAAAATCAATATACGTATTTTAAAAGAGGAAAGATTTCAACATTATATTATTAGATTAATGTAGGTGTAAAGAATTGAAGAAAGATAATAAAAGTTGGTACTAGGTTGTCTGCTCCACACGTTGCTGCTCAGTAAATCAGAATAATTAAAATAAGTAAACATATGAAAAAACGAGATATTAAATACATCGGTTGCAGGTATGCCACCCCCGGGGGTTGGAAGAGCCTGGCCTCCTCTCAGGTTCAGAGGGAGAGAGTAGATAAAGGTGGACGGAGGGTCGTACCGTTTCATCGACGCTCTACCACCCAGTGGGATGCTTGTCCCTCTGTCCCTGCTAATACCCCCAGGTGGGTAATTTCTGCCCCGATATCAATGAAAAAAATCATTATATTTTTTTCCATACCTTAATTAATCACCGCAATAATGCCAATATTGTATGATCGTTATAATACCATTAATTCACATCGCTTATGAAAACTCCGCTATTTATCTAGTCATAGGAGTAACTAAATTAGTAATCTAATTGCACGAATAACTCATTAATCAAATATCATTGTGCAATTTTTTTTATATTTCTTCTTTTTGTGAGAAGAGGGGACTTTTATTTTCTGGAAGAATTATAAATATTAACTATGGTAAAGTATACGCAAGAAAGAACATTCATTATATTATCCTAATACATAACAATGTATAAGGTGAATTCACAATATAAATCTTATTACTTTAATATTATCAAAGAGAAGCAGCTAATACGCACATATTGTATATAGTTTAAATGGAACCTGTTTAGTATGTGTGCTTATTAATGCAAATTATAGTAAGTATATTCATACAATTAGTTGCATATTGTATATACAATATCATGGTATTTAATCATGGCTAAAGTATTATTAAGTCGAAAATTTATAAAAATATATTTCAAATTTTCACAAAATTAAATAGTTCTTTTATTTCTTATCTCATGTATTATTATGTAATTAGTTTTTATTTTATATATTAAATTGCAATATACAAGGCGTTCAACAAACTTCATTCACGATTAGCGGTAAATTTTATTAAATATATCTTCTTATTTGGAGAAAATAACAAATTAGAAGAAAAATATAATTACAACTCATGGAAGAAATTTGTTGAAACTTTGTCAAACACCTTATATAATTTAATAAATACACATTCTTCTAAAATGCTTTCGTTTTTCCTTTCTTTTTCATAGGTTTGCTTCTTTCAATAGTTATTGTTAAAAAATGCTTTGCATGTGTAATAATTCATAACTTGGGCATGATATTTATAAACGTTTTTTACTGGTGCATTATTTATCAATATCAGTTGCATATGTTATCATGTTTAGATACATAATTATATTTTTAATCATTTTTAATATGCAAATAAGTATATTAAGAATATATTTTCGTAATATTTTTTTTATGTGGTGGAATAATTGTAGATGTGTTATAAAATTTTTCTTGCAAAAACATTGGTGGTAATAGTTGTATGTTGTGTCATTTTCTTATTAAGCATGAGCATAATCAATATCGATTATAGTCATCAAATTTAAAATGTTAAATATACTACTAACGTTTATATAACACCTAGATTTTTAAAAAATCTTAATTTATGATTGTGTTTTTCAATTGAAATAGGTCTGTATTGAATAGAACAGAAGCGCCGAGTACACCACCGGGCGGACCTCCTTCTTACTCAAGGGGACCACCAACAGGAGGAGATTGTCTACCAGTTCCATCTGTTGGCTCACCAGGATCTCCTGCACCTTCACCTCTTCCAACTCCACATTCCGAGCCAGCATCGGTTCCACCAGCAGAGCCTACAATGCCTACTCTTAGTCCTCAACCACCACCCAGTCATACAAACACTGCCCCACCATTAACCCCCTCCCAAGGTCCAAAATCAACTTCCTCTGCATGCAATAATCAAGTACATAGTCCAGCTCCTGGACCAACATTAAAACGACCAGTCTTAGCCCCTAGAGAATGTGAGGATATATATTTAGAAAACGAACAGTCATTACATTGGCTCTATGATTATTCAACACAAGAAGCATGGCTCAATCACCCTGTAAAACGTTTTAAGGAATCTAATACCAGTCCAGTCAATGTACGGAGCAATACTTTGTATCCACCAATGAATTCTCAGGTTCCTCAGTCTCAAACGCCCAAATTAGAGATTAAACAGGAACCAAATGTCAATGTTGTAAGTGTTCTCTTTCACTTTTATGGAATGTTACTTTTGTTTTTCATGTACATTGTATTTATTAACATTCGTACAGGGAGATTGCATTGGAAGAAGAACAGATCCATATGAGTTTGATGCAACAGGTGAAGAAAATGGCACAAACGTTGACGGACTTAGACGGCAACGAGATGATCCTACCAAACCAGGATCTTTATTTACTAGTGAAGGTCTTCAAGCATCCTACAAAGATTTAGATCAGATCTTTGATAATTCCGATCCTGACACTTCTAGCGACGAAACCGTATGTATTGACTTCTGTTTTTCCTTTCTGTTATTATTTTTGTGATTAAAATCATGAATTATGCGATACTTCTTATAGAATTTAAACCAGCTTCAAGTACAAACTCCACCGGAGTCGAATAGATCTGGTGGATTACACGAAGAAACAAGAGTAGATGCCAATAATAGACATAATAATCGGGGAGTTGGCGTGTTACGACCAGAAGAACTTTCAAAAATGTTTCCAACACCACCATCTTTAGAGCATAATCCTGTTGCTTCACCTTGTCAGTTAAATGACCCTTTAATGGACCAGACCGAACTTTCTGTACCTCAACGGCCACTTAGGCATCTCCCTGACATCTATCCAAATATGGGATCTCCTCAAGAAGAGCCAATCGACGATTGGTCCTACGTGTTCAAACCTACACCCATCTGTAAGATGGTCGGTTCTTCCAAATATGCCCCACTCACAAATCTGCCCAGTCAATCTCTACCGCCTGTTACACTGCCATCGCACTGCGTATATAGACCTTCTTGGCAGTGCAATCCTACTTCCAACAATACAGATAAACCACTTCCAACAACTAGACCTGGATCGGTTCAACAACAGCCATGTCCTCCGAGTCCAGCCCCGTTAGGGGCACCATATCGCTCAGCAACAATATCCGGAAGACCACCGCCGCCACCATATGATCAACCAAGCCCAGCCACATCTACCACCTCTTCTTATTTGAACAAAAATTTAAATAGCATTGAAGCAGATACACCAGGCCCTACTCGTGCGCCGGAATCAAACTCTCTCATAGTGAACATCCTTTTAGGTGACACTGTGCTTAATATCTTCCGTGATCACAATTTCGATAGTTGCAGTCTTTGCGTGTGCAATGCAGGTCCAAAAGTCGTTGGTAATATTAAAGGGGCAGATGCTGGTGTGTACCTTACACATTCTTGGTCCGGTGGAGCACTGTTTCAAGATGACGATCAGATCAGGTGTAGTTGCGGTTTTAGTGCTGTTGTAAATCGACGACTAGCTCATCAAGCTGGCCTGTTCTATGAGGACGAAATGGAAATCACTGGCATTGCAGAAGATCCAGCAGAAAAGAAAAAAGCGTCTTTAATTGCTGTAGCTTGTGGGGGGAGCAAACCGTTGGAAGGTTTAGACGTGATACCACCTAATGTGTTAGAATTGCTCAGAGAACAGTGCCTGATCATACAGAGCTCCGCAAGCAGTCTTTACAGAGCATCTAGGATCTATTCCACGATGAAAAGTTATCCAATGCTTACGCCTACTGTGAATATGCTGGAATTCAATGATGGGAATGAAGTGTCGCTGGCGGCTCTTGATCAGGGTAAAATTAATGGTACGCACAATGAAAGAACTAATCGTGTAATCGGAGTGCATCGATGGGTATTCCTTAGAGCGAAAGGTCCTCAGTGCAGTGGTGATATCGTACGGATGAT
Source organism: Heterotrigona itama (assembly GCA_903986555.1). Classification (NCBI taxonomy): domain Eukaryota; kingdom Metazoa; phylum Arthropoda; class Insecta; order Hymenoptera; family Apidae; genus Heterotrigona; species Heterotrigona itama. Next base: position 50,869 of record CAJDYZ010011581.1, read on the forward strand.
GAGAGCTCTACAACCACTATTACAAGATGCTGTGCAGAAGAAATGTACTACTCGAATGTGGGAAGCACCGTATACTGTTGCAGGTCCTTTGACTTGGAGACAATTTCATCGTCTAGCTGGTCGTGGAACTGATGATCGGTGTGAACCTCAACCAATACCTGCATTAGTTGTCGGATATGATCGAGATTGGTTATCTTTGTCACCTTATGCTTTGAGTTATTGGGAGAAATTACTCTTGGAACCATATGCCGGACCAAGAGATGTCGCGTATGTGGTAGTAGCACCAGACAGCGATTGTGTCATTAATAAAGTGAAATCATTTTTCCGTGAACTATCAACTACATATGAAGTAAGTAAATAGATTTTACATAAAATATTATGTATGCTTTTATCTTTGATTCCAATGTTATGATTTTTTTTTCAGATTTGTCGGTTAGGAAGGCATACACCTATTTCAAAAGCATTACGTGATGGTATTCTTCGTGTTGGAAAAGCATCTATTCAGAAACAAGTCAAACAACCAATAGACGATTGGTTTAAACTTCTAGGAGAAAATCAATTAGGAGAATTATTAAGATTATATGCCCAAGTCTGTAATCATCGATTAGCTCCATATTTAACGCAAGTTATTCAAGATCGAAGTTTATTAGATCCCGGAGATTCGCAATCAACTAACAAACAACAACAGCAGCAGCAGCAAACAACTATTCCTGTTACTGACACAATGCCAACCACACCTGATGTAATGACAAACAAACCAGAATCAGTTGGTATGCTTGTTTATCAAGTATTTTAATTGCACTGCGGTTAAACTATCATTTGTTTAGAAATTAATTTACCATTTATATGTAAAATTTGCACATTTTCAGAAGGAGAAAATCCCAGGAGTGAAACTCCATCGTCGAACACAGCAACAAATAGTAATTCTAATACCGGTAATACGACACCAACTTCGCAAACTGCCACAATACATACTAATACAACATCGGGTCCAGATGAAGAGGAAGTCGAGCCTCCAGCTATAGTTGTTTACCTAGTAGAACCTTTCTCATTGGGAGGTCCTGAAGATCCCGACCGACGAAGACTTGCTATTTTAGCTTTATTACGTGCATATTCGACAGCAGTTAATAGCATGCCTGAAAACATTAGATCCAATATTAATGTTCAGGTAAGACTAAATTGTAATTTTTTTACGTTTTGTTAAAAGACTTCAAGCAATGGAGACGAGAAGAAATATTTGGCGCTAAATACATACATGTTTTTTCATAATATAATAAAAACATTTTTATTATAATTACATTCGTATATTATAGAGGATTGATGTTCAACATTTTATGCACTATGCTTCAAATCAGGCGACTTACTAATTTATTTCCGATTTATTTTTATGTTTAGATAATATCCTTGGAAAGTATAATGGAGTTAGGTCGAGCTAGAGAAAGGCGTAAAATACAGGATGAGATGAGAGCTTTAGCATTGAACGTGTTTCTACAGGGACGTCGACTACTGAATCATAATTCAACAGTGAAAAGTCTTACTGGTTTTGGTACCGCTGCCGCGGCAGATATTTTTCTTAAGAGTAAAGATGTAAGATCCAGTTTTATATTTTGTGTTAAATTATTTCCTAAAAATAGTCAACCGCGTTGCCCGTGTGCCGTTTAAAATGATGAAAATAGTAAATAATAAACAGGCCATGACTCGATCATTTTCAGTCTTATAGTAATACTCTTGCAACTATACATCAGGAACGAAACAGAACCCCGTACCGGTTGTATTCGCCAGCGTACGTCTTGGCTCCTCTACGAGCGAAAAGTGAAGCACCGGAATCTTTCGGCATCGCTGGACCAGAAGAGTGTGCGGTTTTGTATCTAAGCTACTGTCTCAGCGAAGATCAATCTTGGCTGCTTGCGGTTGCAACTGATGACAGGGGTGAAATATTTGAAACAGCTACTATCAATATTGATATACCGAATAGAAAAAGAAGAAAACGCGCCTCAGCTAGACGAATTGGATTACAAAAATTGATGGATTTCATACTTGGTGTAATGTCTCAGGGTGTAAGTAATTCACTTAAGATACTAAATGTAATTTAAGATACTGGTCGATAAAGAATAAAAATAATCGAAATATAATGAAATTAAAATAATCGAATTAAACATTTTTATACTTAGGTACAACCTTGGAGACTAGTAGTAGGTCGTGTGGGACGTATTGGACATGGTGAGCTGAAAGGTTGGAGCTGGTTGCTATCCAGAAAAGCACTTCTCAAAGCTTCTAAACATCTTAAAGAAATATGTGGCCAATGCAGTCTTTTATATCCGTCAGCAGCACCTTGTGTGCTTAGCGCATGTTTAGTTTCTCTTGAACCAGATTCAACTCTCAGGCTTATGGCTGATCAGTTCACACCTGATGAAAGGTTTAGTCAAGCGTCAGTAAACTGCCAATTATCTACACCACAAGATGTTACGTGTACTCATATCCTCGTCTTTCCTACTTCTGCTACTACACAGGTAAATTTTTGTGTTTAACCCCTTGCCTTATGATTTATCCAGCCCAAAGTTGCTTAATTTTTTTCGGTCATATGGAAAAAATAATAATGAGAGATTTTCATACATTAATTCTTATATAGAACATCAAATGAATAGATATTTTTTTATAAACTTTATAATATAATAGAACAAGTAATAGTATAATAGAAAAATAACAAAAAATGCAACAGCTGAATCACGAGTCTAGTTCGTGTTTGTCAAGTTTGGTCCATAATACATACCATGAACAGGACTCTTGTTTCTCATGTTTAATACAAAACCTGTATCACCAGTCTTATTCAATGTTATAAGGCAAGGGGTTAAGAGAAAGAATCTAAATGAAACTGAATGTCTAACAATAATTATTTCTCTACTACAGTCATCACAGACTGCATTTCAGGAGCAGCATATTAATGGACCAGAGTTAGGAGATGATGAACTATTTTCTGCACTAAACGATGATATGCCAGAAGGTATGGAAGGCATGGGAGATTTCAATGACATCTTCAATGTATGGCCAGAGGCTGGTGCTGGTGGAGGACAAAGTCCTGGTGGTAGTCCACATCGCCCTGAAGGATCTCCATTAGGTGGAGACGGTGGTGGTTCAGGATTAGGCAATCACGATGGTCCTGGTAGTCCATTTCCATGTAGTAATACACCAAGAGTAAGTTATATGTGTATACATGATTGTAATACATTACATGATTGTAAATATGTATTAAATTGGCTATATTATATTTATAATTGATAGGTGGCAGTTGCTGAACAAGCAGAAGAAGTTGGCACGCTTTTGCAACAACCACTTGCTCTTGGTTACTTGGTATCTACCGCACCAACTGGACGAATGCCACCATGGTTTTGGTCAGCCTGTCCCCATCTGGAGGGTGTTTGCCCAGTCTTTTTGAAGAATGCCTTACATTTACATAGTCCAGCAATACAGCAGAACAGTGATGATCTGTTGCAGCAACAAAGTGCACTCACTGCTCACCCATTAGACTCACAGTATACCACCGATGTGCTCAGGTTTATATTGTTGTTTTTATAGGCTTATTTTGTCTTGCTCAATAATCGCATTCTTCAATACAACTTATTTATAAATATCTTATTTATAAATATCGAAATGTATACTCTTATTAATTGTCATTACTAATATTTTGTAGATATGTGCTGGAAGGATACAATGCACTATCGTGGCTCGCAGTGGATGCGAACACGAAGGATCGTCTATCCTGCTTGCCAGTGCACGTGCAAGCGCTCATGCAGCTCTACCATGCAGCGGCAGCTCTCGTCTGACCCACACCTTCTTGTTTCGTAGTGCAGTATGTGCACCTCTTTCATGCACTCCTTTACCATACCGTCACTTGGGGCTTTACGAGAGCAACTGGTTTCCTACATCCGTCTTCAACTGTTCGTTAGAGACTTTGAGATTTTCTGGGAGACTGGGAGAAAACGATCCTTCGACCATTAATCGATAAACCTCCAATACGAAACACTGATCTTTTTTTTTACCGAATTCTTTTTTAAATTAATACGATGGCAGTGATCGTAGCATAAACTTTATGATTACCGATGCACAGTAATTCTTTTTAACGTTTTTCTATTCGTGTAATTCGGCAGGCGAAGAGAGAAAAAACAAGTTTGATAGATCGTACTTTATGTTTTTCAGTAATCGCGAAAAACAAAAAATAAGATAACATGAAATATTTACTAATGATACACGTATATTGCCGCATACCAAATGGAATTTAATGAATGGGAGATAGAATTACACGTGTGAGAGATTGATAGAGTCGTGTGAATATGTGAGAGAACGAAAGTGAATAAAAGAGAGAATGTGAGAGAGAGGAAAAAGGAAAGAACGAGTGCGCGTATAAAAGGAAAGAAAAGTAGAAACAAATGTGAACGCGCTAAGAAGTTAACTTATAATTGCCTCTCTGTCGGTAGATAGTTCAATTATAAATCAGAATCTCTAGAAAATTACATAACCAAAACGTTTTTAATTGTAAATTGAATTTTGTACAAAGCTTTTATTATTAATAACGACGAAGTAATATAAATAATATTACGTTGTTTTTTAATTTTATATAGATGATATAAATGAAAAAAGAAGAACGGAAAACGGGAGGCGATATACTTCTTTTTTACAAGCAAAAATGCCTCGTACAAGCCCCTGGTGTGAGATAAGTACGATAATTATATATTATAATTATATTATGCTCGCGCGGCACTGGGTCACTGTTATCATGTTTCCTGGACCCATTAGCGCAATTTTTCGATGCTGTTTGAAAAATTTTATTCAAATTAGGTGACCTCTATATATTATACATACATTAATAGTGTAAAATATTGTTTTTAAATAATTTATGAAGTGAGAGACATCGCCGAGATATTAGATAATTGAGAGTGAACGAAAAGAGCGCGAGAGAATAAAAGAAAATGAAAGGAGGGTACAGAGAGGTTTGTTCCCTGTAACTTAGGAAAAACAAATGATTTCACATGCAAACAAAATGAGCGCGCGAACATAAAACGAGAAGTATATAAGAAAAAAAATAAAAAGACAAGAGAAAAGAATACAGGGCGCGTCTGAATGGAAGCCGATGGTGGCTAATTGCGTCAGTCGCATAGTACAAATATGACTTGTACATAGCAACCCCTAATCCTCTCCCCCTTATAAAGTTAATTGGTTAATTTACTCACACACCACACTCACACTGTATCTATAGTATTTATTATCTGGGTAGAACATCATTATTGGGATTATTATTAATTATTATTAATTATTATTATTACCATTATTATATTAATATTACGAAATACAGTTTTATGTGTATATATAATTATATACCTCATTTCACACGAAGAATGTGTATGCTTACAGTTTTGATATTACAAGCATAATGGAAATAGATGAACATTTCTCATAAAGTTTATTACTATTTGAAGTATATATAACTATATGTGATATTTCTAATAGTCTCATTCTCATAAGATACAAATTACTATAAATTGACAATAGTAAATCAAATTATTATATAATTTTTTCTTTTCTTTTTTTAAAGAAATATTTATTTATTAGTAAAAATTAAGAACTTCAGAATAATATAAAATTCGTTATAAATTCTCTCATTGTAGAAGAATACTTCATTTCATTAGTATTTGATTAAAATTACATTAAGTTTTGTTTTAGAAATTCATATATGTATAATGAGATTATTGGAAAAAATAGTAAAAAATACCAGTAATTAATAATGTTAATGATTAATAATGTTTCTAATATGCTTGTAACATTTATTTATAAAACAGTATACACCCTTTCTCGCTCATACAATGAAATAGTAAATTTTTCATCATTACATATATAGGTATGTATAAATATTATATATATATTACGAAATATTATATACCACAAATTTTATCTTTCAGTGAATATATTAACATCTAATTCGTTGGCCTGAATGGACTAGTTATACTCATTGGAAATAAAATAAAAAAACAATTAATATCGCTTAGTTAAGTCAATGAAAAATTTAAAAGTGCAGTACTTAGAATTTCCAAATTCTTAAATAATTAAATGAAAATCTGTCATGAATAATTTTTACGATTAATTTACACAGAAAATAATTTTAACAAACCATTTTAATGTAAGATTTTTCAATTTTTATTTATTAAGATTCAAAATATTCTTTTTTTAATTTTAATATTTGTTTGGAAATTTTTTTTGAACAGAATTTTTTTTTCATATTTCAATTAAAGATTAGTATATAGACTAGTATTCAATCAGTACAGTGGTTGACTGATGTGTTGTAAGTTGTTCTATACCGTGCGTAATACCGTACGGCCTTAAGTGATAAATTAAGTACTCAAGAACATACATCATATTAGGCGATACGTAATGAAACGAAATTGCGCTATCGGAACAACAATTTAGACCATCTTTGGTATCATAATAAATATACTTCCAGTACCAGAAATTCTTATCTACATGATTAGGAATTAAATGATGCTCTGGTACAAAAGGGAAAAATCTTCCGCGACCATGTGGATCCCGAGTATCCATTGCTTTGACATTTACTTTTTCCAAACACTTTCCCATTTCCACATCTTCTGCACCTCCATTATCTGACCGACACTTTGTTTTATCAGGTAAAGCTTCCTCTACGAACTTCCGTAAACCCTCTTTACTAAGTACATATCCTGCGCCACCGCTCATATATCCCTGTTTCACAAATGGCTTAAATCTACAGCCAAAATATAATGGTGAATTTGGATCATAAGATGACAGCATATATCGTAGATTTTCTACCACTACATATCTGAAAACATTTTAACAGATAAATTTTTCATTCAACAATTACATAACTAACATATTACTCTAAAAGTCCATCTTATAAATCTCTTGTAATTGTAATATAATTTTAGCCAGATCTTATATAAATCATCAAAAGATTCAAATTAAATGTCTATGACTTAAAATTTGCAATTTCAATAAACTACATACGTATCATCATCAGCCTTCATAAACCAATCAACCTCATCTTTGTACTTATCATAAGCATATTTGAAAGCTTCTTTGGTTTTTGCCCATAAATTATCTCTTCCTTCTTTTACTGGCAGGACAACTGTAGGTAAATTTGCATCTGGAAAGATTAAAAATTGTTTTTTTGAATTGCTTTATTATCTTATTACAAAAGTAAAATTTACCTTCAGCAGAGCTCATAAATAAAAGAATATTGCATCGTTTTCCCCATGTTGCTTTCACATGCTGTGCTTTACTTTGGTGATTTTTTGGACCAGTCATGATCCAGCAGAGAACACGTACTTTTTTTGCAAGTTCTTGTGCAACTTTATCTTCATTTTTATGAAAATCTTCATCTTTACCATGAAATTTTACTTCTATTTCAGGTCCAACCTATAACATTTATTATTATTATTATTATTATTGTTGTTGTTGTTATTATTATTATTATTAAAAACTGAATATAAAATATAAAACAAGTATAAAAAAAACAAAATATAAAGCAATTACCTCTGACTCCAATTCTGAGTAATGATGTGGATCTCTTGAAAGCATAAAACTATCAGAAAACCAGTTATATATATATGGCACATTTCTTGTAGATGTTATTAAAAGGCACGCTGAGATAAATCCAAAAACTACACCCGTAACAAGAGTTAATACAAAATGCTTACCATTTCTAAGACCTATATACAGAATAACATTTACATAAAAAAAAGTATTACAGTTTTATTACTCAACAATGAAAGCTCAATTATTTTTTGATATCAATTTACCATTAATGTTTGGAAATCTTTGTCGAACCATGATATATAATAAAAGTAAGCAATTTTATTATTCAGCTAAAATACTGTAGCCAACATAATTTTATTTCCATTTGTCAGCATTCACAAATATATATTACATGTATTTTAGTTATGTCAAATTACTGCAACACAAGATACTCATTAGAAATAGAAATAATCTTAGATAAGATATCTTACCTTTTACAGATAAGATATTTTCAGATAGATAATACAATATAAAATAAAAAATTTTAATTATAATTAATTATATGAAACAAAATAAGAGCAATAATGAAACAGAATAATGTAAGTTTTTCTAATATGTTATTATAGCTTTAATAATAATATTAAAATATACATACTTGAAAATTTCTGTAGATATGAGTACAAGTCCATAATAATTATCCTGGCCATTCTTAAAATTTATTCATTAAGTAAATCAGTATCACTATTGTAATCTGTGATTTTTTTAAATGAAATTCTTTACATTGATATTCTTATCAATATAATATTCTTATATTATAATATTCTTATATATTCTAAAACATCGTTTCTGAAAATAAGATATAAATTAAATTAATAATAGTAACAATAATGTAACTACAGTATATTGTGATAACTTTCAAAAGATACTTTCTTAGTCTAAGTTTTGATACAGTGAAATTAAATGTCGTTCATAAAAATAGACACATATATAAATATATACATATAATTATATTAAAAAATGTTATTTGTTATTAAATATTATTAGCTGTTAACACACTTTACTAAATAATCCATATTATATATATACAAAATAATAACATACTTTAATATGCCATTAAACAATGCACTGTCATATAATTATTACATTAATACAAGATTTTATATTCATATGTTTACATATATGCAATATGAAGTCATGGTCATACATAAATGTTGTACAACGTACAAATAAAAGTAAATAAAGGAAAAAAATTAAACTCGTAAATTATTAATGTATCTTAAGTTTGAATGAATTACATGAATTATACATTAAATTAACACAAAAAATTATCTTATTTTATTATGAAATTGAATAAACACAGAGAAATATAGTATTATAAAAATAGTACACATAAAATATTTAATAGAGTTTAATATACAAATAAATAACACCGAAGAATCTAGTAGAATTATTAAAAAAACACTTCAGTAGCGTTTCGATTTCATATATTTTATATCTTTTACGTTATTGTATATCGTTGTAATCGTGTAGCTTGTAAATTTACAAAATATGTATTGAAATGCTTACTTGCATACTTACATTAAGAGGTACGTAAGCAGATTCGTGGGTTGTCTTTAACTCGACAGAATTCATGATTACTGATAAGTGATAATACTGAAATAAAACAATCTTTTTACAAAAGATTGATTCAAACGTTTAGATAAAATATTGAATTTACAACTTACATACAACGTGATATTCTCTCTAAATAACACATTCAAATGCAAATATTGTATTTTATCTTTTTTCTTTTCTTCTAGATATGTGTACAAATTGTATTATTGTTATCTGAAATTAATTATTTGTCTTTACACTCTATGCATATTTAGTACTTTCTATACTTCATTCTGCTAACTTTCAGAAACAGCTTGGTTTTTAATTAATTGCAACCTCAGACCTAGAAGTAATACGGTATAACGAATATAAAAGAATTTTCCGAATAATGATTTATTTTACTAGAATTTAATGTAAATTTAACATAAAAGAAAATGTTTTGCAGTTTTTCTACTAAGCATGTTAATGATGTTTTTAGTTTCTAAATTATTCTGTAAACTATTACTAAAAGACGATTAATAAATAAATTAATAATGATTCTCTTTTAAATATTTTCAAGATTTAATTAATTATTTAATATAAATTTATTAGAATCAGATTGTAGTTTCTTAAACTACTCAACAAATAAATAAATGGAATTATTATATTTTCATTTATATAATATTATATTTTATGTATTAATTCTTATTATCTTGTTAGAAAGTCATTGCAAATTATCAGAAAATATTAAATTATATATTTTATTCAAATGTTACATATAATATAGATATTTCTTACGAAAAAATTGGTGATATTTTTTTAATATTGAGCTATTTATATATAATAAAACGATATCTAAATATTTTTTTTTTGTGCTTATATATGAAAGTTAAAAGTCGTGTTATATTTGATAATAATTAATAGACAAATCAAATTGCTCAACTTAACATGTATTTATAACTACAATTAAATTGGATTAAATAAGTCATTTGTTACAACTCATACTTCCTTTTCTTAAAATTTTACCTATGTAAAATATATTACAACAAAAATGAATTTTTATAATACATAATATATAATACAATATATATACATTATAAACTATAGTTTAGTAAGTACGTTAGTTTAGTTAATATCACGTGACTAATATACATTTACTTTTTATATGTGTAGAGAACATTATGTAAATTTCTTACTGGAGAATACAAATTTAAAAATATAAATGAAATATACAAATTTGATTTTCATACTGCTGTAAAAATTATTTATGTATAATACTATACCTATCAGATCTAGAACAGTTTTTTTTACATTAATGTAGTAATACTGTAAGTACTTATGTGACAGTGGAGAAGTGTTGATGTATGAAAATGAAGTTTAATTGAAATATATCAAACAGTTAACAAAATGACAGCTAACTATTATTTTGCAATCGTCGGACATGCTGATAATCCTTTATTTGAAATTGAATTCAACAATTCTGGGAAAGATTCGAAGGTTCATAATTTTTATAGGTTATGTTTAAGTGATATATGATAAAATTGTTTGTTAATTGTGTGCAATATAAGAAAATATATGTGTAATATAAAAATGTTGTCATTTACATTATTGAATTTTCAACAGAAAGAAGATTATACCCATTTAAACCAATTCATTGCACATGCTGCTCTAGATCTTGTAGATGAACATACTTGGAAAACAACAAATATGCATTTAAAAGTCGTAGATAAGTTTAATCAATGGTTTGTGAGTGCATTTGTTACTGCAACTCATATTCGATTTGTTATGGTACATGATAGTAAGAATGAAGATGGTATAAAAAATTTCTTTAATGAAATGTATGAAATGTACATAAAGGTAAAAATATATATATTAAATTATATGATATTTTATTGAAATTATATAATAAACTTTTCATCTCTTTTTTCTAGTACTCTATGAATCCATTTTATAAATTAAATACACCTATTAAATCTATTGGCTTTGAGAAAAAGGCACAATTATATGGCAGAAAATATTTATCTTCATAAATTGTTTAATATTTCAAAGCTGTTCATTATATAGAAAAGAAGTGGAAAACACGATGCAGTTAATAAAATATTATGCAAACAATTTTGAATATGAATAAATAACTTCTTATCTAAATATGAATTTTAGGTGTTCTATAGAAAAATATATGTTGTATAATATTTTTTTTTAAACTTTTGTATATTTATATAAAGTATTATTTAGTAATAGTATATAAAGTAATATTTATATAAATTATAAAAAAAATTTCATATATAAAATATTTTTAGACAATATATAATATATGATAGTTTCTAAGTTATTCAAATGAGAAAATAATTATATTTTTAAATAACTTAGTGTGTATCATTGTACAAAATATATTAATTTTAATTTTAGTAAAATTACGATTAAGGATTAAATAATTGTTTCCTATCAATTAACACTAGTAAAATAAACGATATTCTGAAATAAAAAATAAGATTAAAATATTTTTATGTTGAGATTATTATATATGAAATAAAAACTATCATCGAAAGTAAATTTAATTTTTAAGAAAATATTTAAAATGTAAATAAATTTTTATTACTGTTATTACTATTGTATTAGTATTGATACTATGTACTTTTAGCATATAATATACCATACTTTCTATACGTGCGCGCATGTGCATGTGAAGATATTTCGTCATGGAGGATATTTCAATAAAAGAATTTAACGGTGAATTTACATAAAAATTTGTTAATATATTTGATATTCAAATTAATTATATTTCTAATATTTCTAATGTACAGAAATATTTCTGATTTTCTGTATTTGAAATACATTACATATATCTTGAATTATAAATTACATGGTTTCATATATTATCAATCAGTCAGAATTCAAAACCTATTCTATTAAACACTCAAATATTGAAATTATTTATTATTAAAGTGAAAATTTTTATAAATATTAAAATAAATTATAATTTATATAGTTTTTCTTAAAAATAAGAAATTATTAGAAAAAATAATTTAGTCTCTCTAAATTAGTACGAGAGAATATTTTTATTTTTAAAAATTTTTAATTTTTTTCTTATTGAAGAGTATAGTAATTAACTTGAATTTTTAGAAACAATGTATTTCAAATGTTCCATGTTCTTTGTATTTTTTATATTATTTGTGGGTAAAACTGATGTAAATGGTTTAGGTAAGTTACATGGTACTTACTCTTTAATCTATTATCAAATATAAATAAGTAAAATATACTTACAGAACCCAGTGATATAGTTATTGTAATATTAGATCAAAAAGAAGGTTATCACATAGCACAAGCTGAAAGGTTAAAAAAAAATATTTTTGAACAAGCAGATGCCCTTGATAAGGTATGCGCAGTGAAATATAATTAAATACTTCTATTATATTTAAAATTCTTTCTATTACTATATACGAAATATAATTTTGTATAAAATGTTTAATTTTTTTTTTTTATTAGGATCCTCCCAAAATTATTTTGTCTCATAAATTGAATATTAATGGATCTTGGACAATAATACCAATTCTGAATCATTTATCAGATACATATCCTGCTTCAAAATGGTTCTTTATTTGTCTGGAGAATACTGCAATTAGATTGAGTAAACTATTGGGTGTTCTTTCTAAGTACAAAGAAAATAAAGTATGCCCTTTTAAATTTTTATTCAAAAATATAATTATTTTTAGAATAGTTATATTACTAAGCAATGTTTGTTTTAGAATATATGGATTGGTCATGCATTATATGATCAAGAACCAACTATCATACATCATTTTGCAGAGCATAAGAAGAAATTTAAATATCCTCATATAGCTTCAGGTTTTGCAGTAAGCTCAACTTTGTTAAATAAGTATGTTATATATGTCTCATCTTAAAATGTAATTTTAAAATTACAAATAATTTAAAATTTCAATTATATACGTGATATAAATTTTATTTTTTCAGTTTAGTACATAAAATTAATGAAGATGGTAAACCTAAAGATGATTTCTCAATTGATGCATTATATGAATTTGCATCTTTTGTATTAAAAATTGATAAAGGAGTACGATTAACACACGTACCTGAAATATGTATTATATCTAGTTCTAACTGTGCTACATATCCAAGATTTTTTCAGCCATGTGTAAGTTAATGTAAATATAGTTATAAATTATAATTTCCTATAATGATGATAATTCTTTATTTTAATTGAAGGATTCATCTGTGACCACTGAAAATGTATATTTTGCTGTAAAAACTTGTGCAAAATTTCATGTTGAAAGGATTCCTGTGATTAAAAAGACATGGGCAAAATATGTTACAAATATCGGTTACTTTAGTGATGTTGTTGGTACAATCACTTTTATTAGATAATTAATTAAATAAATAATTAAGTTAATTACTAGTAAAATGATATGTCTCTTTCTAGTGTAGATAAACATTTACCAGATACTTTCATTGTACCAAATACAACACAAGGGCATTGTGCAAAAACATACAGTATTTTAATAGAAGCAGATAAAATATTGAGAAGGAAAAATTTAGATTGGTTAATAATCAGTGATGATGATACGATCTTTAGGTATTTATGTTTGTTTAATAACATATAGTATGTACAATTTAATGATGAATATTAATATAACATTATTTACATATTAGCGTGGCACGCATGTTACGTTTATTAACATGCTACAATTCAAAATCTACAGTTGCTATTGGAGAACGATATGGTTTTCAACTTTGGGATAGTGCTTACGGATATGAATATTTAACAGGTGGAGCAGGTGTTGCTTTATCTGCACCTTTAGTTCATAAAATGATAGAATCCGGTAGATGTAATTGTCCATCATCTACAACTCCAGATGATATGTACCTTTTTGGAATATGTTTAGCGCGAATGAAGATGCAAGTAGTACATTCACCAATGTTACATCAAGTGTGTTTTATGAAATTATTTGCTTTATTTAAAATAATAGTAAATAATAAAAGTAATTTCAGAATGTAATATATTTATTACAGGCTCGTCCTTCGGACTATGCAACTGCCTATCTTGCTTCACAAGAGCCTATATCATTCCATAAGTTTTGGATGATTGAACCTCAAGTGGTTTATAATGAATGGTTTGCAGAAGCAGATAAAGCTTTAATCACGGTTAGTAGACATACAGAATTATAATATTATTACAATTTACCACTCATTTTTCAAGTACTTAATGATAAACATATAAGAAATTAATTAGTTAATTATGACAAAATTTTGTAATAAGTTTTTATTGTCCAAATGTATAATTTTTATATAATAGAAAATATTAAAAAATATAATAACAAAAAATATTAATTATATGTTATGTACATGTCATAATTTTGATCGTACTATTTCTCTCCACCATGATGGCCGTTCAAAGTTTTCTTTGACTTTGAATATTTCTTCTTTGATATGTTCATATACCTATATACAAAATAGATTTAGATAATTATAGATTCAAAAAATATGAAATTTAAAACAAAAGAAATTTGAGACAAAATAACGCACTTGACCATCGGACATTCCTAATGAAGAATTTAATATAAAATCTGGTGGTGCCAATACGTCGACTAACGCTACTGCCTCTCGAACTAATTCTTTACATAAAATTATAATTCCTTCTCGTAATAATCTATCCATGTTACTTTTGGGTGACGCGTAACCACCAGCATAAAAGTCGCCCAATCTTTTTTCTAAAATGACTGCTCCATAAAGTGAACATAATTTTTTCAACACATTGCGCTCTTCTGTTCTCCATGAAGGATTTTGAATACATTCTATAAAGTACTTCATTATCACATGCTACAAAAAATTATATTAATGAAATTAATATAAAAATAAATTACTAAATATATAAATATATATATACATGTATATATAAATATATTATAAATATATATATATAAATAATATAAATATATTATAAA
>CAJDYZ010011581.1:68532-81198 GCA_903986555.1 Heterotrigona itama
TTATTAAAGCAATTAATACTCACGTAAAAGAAACGAAAATGAACTGATAATGAACAGTTATTCGTCAGAGTTCAAACTACACTGCACATACATTAACATACTCATTTAAAAGAGACGGTTAAAAAGGTTCCATTACGTATACATAATAAAAAATGATTTGATGAATCTATTGGTTTGAGAGCAATCGAATTAAGTCAGATATAGACTTCTTCAGAGTTGTTATATTCGTATACATATTATACTTTAATACAAAAGAAGAAATAAGATTATATTTATCTTTGATCATGGCAATATATTCTCAAATAAGTATATAATTGTTTACAAGTATAATGTAATTATTTGCAAAGAACTTGTTATGCTTCATACTATTAGTGATTGTTGAAAGGTTGTAACATCTAATTATCAAAAAAAAACATTATCAAATTATTATTTGTTTCTAACTTTCTTCCGATTTCCTGTGAATTACGATCAGTACACGACCAGACATCAATGATAATTGAAATTTAATGCTAATTTTCAATTTTCATTTTAATTTGTGTTGACCTCATCTATTTAAAGTTACGTAAACAAAATTGCTACATAAGTGAATCACATTTGCATCATCAATTGCATTTTTTAGTAGTTAATTTCCTAGCAAATGGGATTTCTAAATATTTAAATCTTCTTTGCAATCGATGAAACAAATTAAAAAGATCCAATATGTAATCAATATACGTGTAGCGTTTCATAGCAGTAGAATTCGAACGATGATACTTATCACATTTCTTCAAGTCGTATTAGTATCTGGTAAAAGGTAGTATCGTTATTAATGAAGCTTAAATTAATATCACTTTAATCTTCTTGCACGTAATATTTAATATTTACAATATTATATTTATTTATTTATTTATACTATTGCTATTAAGATTGAGATTTAACGAAATCCAATCAACAGAACAAACTCAATTTTCATGAATATTAATTGAAATGGAAAACCGATGATTGTATTACACATTCAATTGCATGACTGTTAATTTTCGTCAATTTATATTTCTTTGACGCCTGCGAATTAATTTACGAGAAATCTAGTTCGTAATTTGTTTCTAATTAAAAGAAATAATTATTTAGCAAACATTTACAATGTTGCATAGCATATTTTACGAGAGTCATCAATGCGAGAATAATGAAAAAAATTTTAAATCCATCGTTGAAGAAATGGTGAAGGAAATTAGTAATCAAAGCAGTTGCATTGTCTTTGTCAGCGATTCTGTCTATCGAAATTTCATAGATATTAAAAATATCAAAGGTTTTTCAACTACGTTGAAGTACGAGGTATGATATTTACAATTCTCAACTTTTCCTGTATAAAAATATAACATGCATTGTAGATTGCTTTGCGGGACAATGAACAGTTTTTGAGACCAAGACGACGAATTCAAAGAATTTTGACCGAGGGAAAAGCAGTCGATTGCCGTGCATATGTTATACTAATTGCTAATGGATTTTTGGCAGCGGAATTTTTGCGATATACAGAAAGGTAAATATATAATGTACGATAATGTATAATATAAATATATAATCAGAATATTGTCAAAAAAAGGTCTGAAATCTTCAAAGTCCGTCATTTGGTAATTCTATTATTGCAAAATGCAAACAAAAAATTGTCGAAACGTTTTAAGCAATAATTAGATTTGTTCGAAACAATTTGTTGAAATCCCTATTCTAAACACCTCGAAAGAAAATTTCAAGTTTCGAAAGTTCGAAATTTTGTACTTTCGGTGATCCGAAATTTTCGAAACTTAGATAAGAAAAATATAAAAATCAATGAACGAAGAATCAGTTGCAATGTAAATAAAAAAATATTTGATTCGTATCTCGAATTCGAAAATAATAATGTAAAATATCTAAATTTAAAATATTATATCAAAAAAATATTTTATTACACGATGTTATCATCAATGGTATACTCTGAAAGAAAATTTTTTAGTAATAAACAAATTAATTAAATAAATAAATAAATAAATAAATAATTATTTAATTAAATTTAATACATAATTAATTAAAATAAATAAATAATTATTTAATTAAATTTAATACATAATTAATTAAATAATTAAATAAATAAATTAATTAATTAATTAACAAAAAAAGGTAGTACAGATCCAGAAAGAATTCGGATGTTGGTGTCCTTAACGAAGATTAGATATTTTTGTACTTTGTTATATTTTTGTTTATATTTTATAGCTGACAAAAATTGATATAAAAGTGTTAACACGAGAAATTAAAACGAGAAATTCCTCTTGCAAAATCAGTACTTCAAACTTCGAGAGTTTCGAGTTTCGAGAATTTAAATATTAGTTTCGAACCAATCCCCAATAATAATGCATTATCAATCGATATTACAAACAATGATTTTGATTTATTATTGAGTGAAAATTAGTAGAACTATAGTATTATGAGATCCGGAACTTCGTGATTTAATTGCACGTCGTTTACGATATAGTTATAAATATATACTTAGAGAAATTATACAATATGATGAACACTTTGTTTAAAAGGCTTGAAACATATTGAACCGAAATTGGATAAGAATCATTTTTTCTTACGAACCCTTCAGTTCTTCTTCTACACCAATTGTTGTTTGATTAGTTTGATTGATTAGAAAATATTTGAAATTAGTTCTTATTTTCCACTAAATGTATTGCATTTATTTTAATGCTCCATCGGATCGATATGACATCAAGGATCGAACCACGAAGTTGTAAGTTTTGTGTTAACCATGAACACCTATGGCGGATATTTATTACTAAAATTTTAAGTAGCATTGGCGGATATCATTCCTGTTAAACGCAAATTAGAGTGATAGCAAAGAATTTAATTTAAATTTAATTTTAATTTATACTATACGTACACGTTTTATGCGATAAAAATCATTAACAGTAAAAATCATTAGCAGCAATTATCAGAGTACAAGATAAATAAACTAAATAAGTTATAAAGTAAGTATATTAAGTAATTATTATGGATAACGATTTATGTATATGTTAAATATTTTAATAAGAGCGATTTTTAAGAACGTTGCTAATTGTTAATAAATAAAATGTTTATAATAAACATATTCAGTTTATTATATATAATAAGTAAGTAATCAGTTTATTATATATAATTTCTTCCAGGCACTGTATGTTTTAAATAATTTATGTGGATGACTATGAAGTTTTGAATGTATTCATACTAATGTTTTACATTTTACATTTATGCTAGTAATGTTTTATTAATAAATTTCGTAAATTTGGAATAAATAAAAATCGTAAATTTGGAATAAATAAATAAAATTTGGAATAAATAAATATTAATAAATTTCGTAAATTTGGAATAAATAAATAAAATAAATCTTTAATTTTTATTTTCAGGGAACGTCTCATTAATACGCGTGGATTATTTCTATTGATATATGATTCTCGTTTATTTCAACCATATCTGCATTATCTTTGGAATAGAATAATTAATGTAGTTTTCATTCGTCAATACAATGCATATAAGCATCGTTCTGGTGAAGAAGCTTCCAAAGAAAGAATTGATTTAGATACAATTTATTTCCCTTCTCACACAAGAAAATCTATTGCGACAAAGTGTATAGATACTTGGTACAAAGGGAAATGGCGTTATGGTACCAATCATTTTACAGAAAAAATCACCAACTTACAAAAAAAGCATTTACAGTATGTAGAAAAAAATTAAAATGTTATAATTATAACTATTACTTTAAAAAGAATGGAATATAAAGAGTTGATATATGTTTTAGAATTGCCGTATTTGAGCATATTCCAGCAGTGACAGAAAAATCAAGGATATATTACAACAAACAACCAGATAATAAGATAAAAGGTCTGGGAATAGAATTTGAAGTACGTACTACATATAAATACGATTTCTCGTGCTTTATATTTATATTATTTCATATTTTCTAGCTAATACAGATTGTATCAAAAGCAATGAATTTTAAACCAAAATATTATATGCCTAATAATATTACTTCTGAGAAATGGGGCATTGAAGAAGATAATCAAACTCATATTGGACTAGTAAGTGAAGCTATACAAGGAAAGGCTGCATTTTATTTGGGTGATTTGTATTATACATTACACCATTTGAATTATTTTGACCTTACTATCCCATATAATAGCGAATGTCTTACATTTTTGACACCAGAATCTTTAACTGAAAATTCATGGAAACTTCTAATACTTCCATTCAAGTAAGTATAAAATGAAAAAAATTTAATTAATAAATAGATAACATATATATATATTGTATTTCAGACTTTATACCTGGATTGCTCTTGTCCTTACTTTAATTTTAGGAAGTGCCATATTTTATTTTTTATCATTATCATATAAAAGACACATCAGTTTTTATAAAAATCAAATGTTTAAAAATATATCAATGAAGAATGAAATAAAAGGATTATATCTATTTACCGAAATAGGAAATAGTATTTTATATACTTATAGTATGCTGTTTCAAGTTTCATTACCAAGCTTGCCAAGCCCTTGGGCTGTGAGAGTATTAATTGGGTGGTGGTGGATTTATAGCATTTTAGTTACAGTTGCTTATCGAGCTAGCATGACTGCAACTTTAGCAAATCCGGTTGCCAGGTAATAATTATGTAAACAAAATATTTCAGTGCACTATATGTTATTTATATCTGAATACAGAGTTACTATTGATACACTGGAACAATTGGCAAAAAGTTCTATAGGAGTCGGAGGATGGAATAAAGAAAGTAAAAATTTTTTCTCAATGTCATCAGATCTTAGCAGCCAAAAAATTGGCAAAAAATTCCAACTAATTGAACAAGAAGATGAAGCTATTGAAAAAGTTGCAAATGGTTCTTTTGGTTATTATGAAAATTCCTATTTGCTTCGACATGCCCGTGTGAAAAGACAAATATTAGAGAAAGAAAGAAAAGAAAATAAAACTACAGAAAATATATCATCAAAACATAATTTGCATATCATGCAGGAATGTGTTATAAATATGCCAATAGCTCTTGGCTTAGAAAAAAATTCACCATTGAAACCAAAAGTTGACACTTTAGTATGTATTATTTTTTATAAATCACTATATTTATAAATCACTTATTTTTTATAAATCACTGTAAAACTATCAAAAGTATAGCAATAATGTGATTTACACAATATACATTCTTAGATAAGGCGTATAATAGAAATTGGATTAGTTGAAAAATGGTTAAGTGATGTCATGGAATGGTCAAAAATCATGGAAATACGACAAGAAGCTGAGTCAGAGAAAGCATTGGTTAATCTTCATAAGTTACAAGGTGCATTTATTGCAATTATAGTTGGATACCTATTAGCATTCATGATTTTAATAGGTGAAATTTTACATTGGAAACATATTATATTAAAAGATCCAATGTTTGACAAGTATCATTTAGATATATTTTATAGTAGTACTAGTAATCCTAAAATAAATAAACAATTTACACATGTTCCTTAATTAACTTTTTAAGAATTGAACAAAATTTATTTTGTTATAGTACTAAAATTCTAAACATATATTTACAGTATTACCTTAGCCTTTAATTATGTTTACAAAATTACAAAAAATACTACTATATTGTTAATATAGAAATAATGTACATAAAAAATGTAGATACATACATACATATATACATAAGGTATGGCTATGGTTACAGATTACAATATGTGTATAACTAAAAAAGTTACTATTAATATAATGTAAATATAATTGTGACAAAAACGTAGTATAAATTCTTAGTAAAATGTTGATGAAATTACATACCAATATTATAACAAAAAAGGTTAAATATTCTTCCTCTCTTTGTTACACAGGCACTTGTTCTTACTTATTCATTGAATTGCTTTCTCTTTCCCTCTCTCTTTATTTCTCATGATGTTTCCCCCTCGTACTTGACTATCTTTTTTCTTTTCTAATATACATTACATATTTTTATCGTTAGTTTTCCTACTTTTATTCTCTTACGTCCTTTCTATATCATTTGCTCATTTATTTATATTACTCTCGTTATTTAAACCCATTGTTTTACTGTATAAAGAAATATTTTTCTATACTCCTTCTCTCTTGCATTTATTTATATTCTTGTTTTCCCTTATGCTGTAACATGTTTTCTCTTGTAAATGTATATACATATGTACATATATAGAAATATGTATGTAACATATCTATGCAGTACTTCGGTTTTCAAAAATTGCAATTCGAAAGAAATGTCACTCTACGAATTTTTGAGAATTTCCCATACTTATCATGTTAAATAAATTTAAAGGCATATAATTAATAACGACTTTTATACAAATTAAAAATAAGATAAATTTTTCATTTATATCAGGCAAATAGAGATTCAGAGTAAATACAGAAACTTTTACGATTTCGGAAAATCACCAAGTAATTACATATATATGAAGATTTTCATATATGTACAAACTTAAAGAATTGAATCTGAAGTATTATTGGTTGATATTGTAACTTTGACTATTTCGATATGAAAATTTATTGCTAATTTGTTTAAAATTGTAAAACAAGAAGTAAATTAAGCTGTTTATTAATAGCTTAATTTACTTATTGTAATTAGTAAATGCACCTGAACATATTTTAATAATATATTTTATATATGTGTATGTATATTCTTATAGGTTATTGAAAATGACATCAGTAGCGGAGAATACAAAAGACAAAGGGCAAGAAGATCCTATTAGATGTATATTTTTTTCGGAATTTCATCCTATTGTAGGTCCAATGATTACTTGTCAGGTTGGCAAATGTTTTATTAAATATTTTTATTCATTATAAATACTTTTGTATGTAATTAAAAACATTTTCTATAGTGATTTTCTATAATAATATATGTCTTTTACTAGGTTCCAGATAATTTTATTTCAAAAGATATTTTTGATACTGTCAGTGTTTATATTATACCAAAAGCAAAGTTACAACGTAGTACTATCACAGTGTAAGTGTAATTAAGAAGATACGAGAATTTGTTTTGGACTAGTTCACTAAGACTGTTTATTTTGTGCAGAACATTAAAGGATTATAAAATCCTAGGATTTCCAGTAAAGATTGACAACAAAAAATATGCAAGAAATGCATTTTATTTTAATTTATGTTTTGTATGTGAAGCAAAAGCTCGTACTGTACATTATGAACCGGTTGTGAAAAAGATGTCTGATTTTTTAGTAAGAAGTTGTACGCATATTGATGATAATTGTTTTATCAATATTATTAAATTTTATTAAATTTAATTTAACATTTCAGATGGCTCTTGAGGTAGAAAATTGTTTTTTATCTGCCTCTGAGGATAAAACAAGATTAGCAGAAATGTTGCAACAGGTAATGCAGGATTTGAACTTGCACAAAATGTGTACATTAACAGGTAAACACATTTTATAAATAATAACTTTGCACAAAAATATTAAAGATATAAAACATAATATTTTAATAGAGGGGACCATGACGTCCCATTTGAAAGTCATAAAGTTAGCACCTGAGCCGAAACCAGTTCTTGATCATCAGGTACCAATATTCTTGGAGGGCCGTGAAGTATTTCAAACGGATCAATGGGATTTAACTACCCAGCAAGTATTACCATACATTGATGGATTTAATCATGTTGCACGAATAGCAGCTGAAGCAGATGTGGAGAATAATCTAGTTAAAAGTTGTGTGCAAAATCTTATGTAAGTATATAAAAATAAAATTTTATTTTGAAGATTTAATTTCTATTGTATTGATTACTTTAATTCGCTTTCAGTTATTATGGTGTTGTAACTTTGATTCCAATATTTCAATACAGTAACGTATATGCTGCAACTTCTAAATTAAAAGAATTGGCCGAAAATATAAAATTACAAGAACGATGTATAGCATATGCCTCAAAATTCCGTAAGTTTTATATTTTCGATGTAAAAGCTTGTAACAATTAGAAAATATTCTACAAATGACTAATTTTTAGCTAGACAACCTGCATATCTTAGAGACATATATCGAATGTATGCAAGTATGACACATGGCAACAGCATGAGAGACTTGTGTCAACGTCTTAATCCTCAAAATTTGAGAATCAACGAAAGACGTTTGGTACAATTTGGTCTTATTGAAGGTCTTATTCGTCGGGTATATAAGGTTGTCAAATCTATTATGAAAGCTGTACTTTTTTTTAAAATCATTTAATTTTTAACTTTTATCAACTTCTGTAATTTGCAGTACCCGATATATTTACCAGGATCACCTTACAATGAAGAGATAAAGAACAATCCAGTTTATAAGTATTTTACAGGAACATATAGCCTTGACGAAATTTGTTGCAGTACAGGTCAATCAGCTGCACAAATCGAAGATATTATTGAACGCGATCCGAATGTTGTTATGTTATGGAAGTAATATTTAGAAATAGTATTTAATGAACTTTGTTTTCTGTGATCTTCATAGATGTAAATGTCGTTCATTTATGCAGGATATATTATGAATTGATAGGCAACTTTATTCTATATTACTGATCATTCGTTTCACTTTATTGATGTATATTTGAGGCACTCTATTTCTTTTCATTTCCTCACATTTCCTTTCCATTGCATCACATAACTTTTTCTTACGTATAGCGGCTTCTGTGCGAATTGCTAAACCTTCATCAAACATCTTTTGCCTTGCTTCGATACGTTCTCTCTCTTTCTCGTTGACCTAATGAAAATGATAGTTATGTAATATAGAGTAATTTTGTAATATTATCAAAAGAAAAATAGTAAGTTGAAAAGTGTATAATCTAATTCTGAAGACAAACCTGTTTTAATATTTCGCTCCTATGAATTATCGCTTGCCGCTGTTTCTTTTCAAGTTCTTTTTCTTCTCGACAGAAAGCTTCCTTTTGGACACGTACAATTTTTTCGAATTCACGCCTTTCTCGTTCTAGTTCAATTGCCTCCATTATTCGTTTGTTATTTATTTGTTTCTTCCTTTCTTCCATAAGCAACTTTTGAGCCTCCGCTCTTTTCAGAGCTTCTTCTTTTTCTTTTTGTCTCCATTGTCGTTCCACTTCTTCTTGAATTCGTGCAGCGCTCAAGTCATCGATTCGTTCCTACAAAGGTGGAACATGTCATTATCAAAATATAAGTGCGAAACGTATAATTATTTGTCTATTCTTATTTGTAAATAATGTATAATAAAATTTATAATGATACAAAAAAGAGATGAATTCAAAAAGGGTGGCGAGGTTATTATAATTGTAATATAAACTGGAAAAATAGATAGAAAAAAAATGAACCTGTAGATCTCTTGCTTGCAACGTCTGTGTTGCAATAGTTGCTTTAAGTTTTTCTTTTTCTAATTTTTTCAAATTTCGCTCTTCCGCCAATTTCACTTCCCTCTCTGCCTTATATCGTTGATACTCTTGTATCCTATAAAATATTGTTAATGATCAAAAATTCAATAATTTAACAATGTAACAAATTCTACCTAAGGTCAATGATTTTATTTTCCTGCTCTTCCATAGCTTTAAAATGTTTCAATTGTTCGTTTCCTTCAGCAAGTTGTTGTCGTATTAGTGCATTTTCAGATTCTTTGTTTCGCAATTTTGCAATTTCTTCCTGTTGCCAATTGATATTGCTTAAATTAATTAACCGACTCTCCTCTTGCTTCCTTTCAAACTCTAATATCCTGTTCTCTTCGTTTTCTTTTATCTGTTCCATGAGACTGTTGGCAAATGTCTGCCTCTTTACAGCTTCGTCCTGTTCCTTTTTAATCTCTTCTTTGATTGCCCATCTTCTTTCGTTCTCCATCATGTCATTGAGACGTTTCTCTTCTTCTTCCAATTCGAGTTCAATCAGCCTCTTCTCTGCTATCTGTAAAAAAAGTTACGAGATTTAGGTGAAAATGTTGAAACCAAAATTTTTAATTCATTTATTTAATTCATTTACTTAATTACTTACTTAATTATATTAATTTAATTTAATTTAATTTAATTTTTTATTTTAATATTTAATTTAATTTAATATTTAATTATATTTAATATTTAATATAATTATTTAATATAATTTATAATTTTTTATTTAATATAATTATTTAATATAATTTAATATTTAATTATATTTAATTTAATTTAATTTTATTTAATTTTATTTAATTTTATTAATTATTTATTTAATTATTTACTTATTTAATTTGTTACTTGCATTACCTGGGCATCTCTGATTGCTCGACATTTAGTCTCTAAAATGATTCTATTGCACTTTTGAATTTCCTCTTCTCGTTCAAGTTTCATGTTCTCTGCTCTTTCGAGCACATGTTTCGCCCTTCTCCTAGCTTCCTCCTCTATTTCGATCAATTGCGGACACTTTTCTCGTGGCCTTTCTTTATCTAATCTACGAAACTCCTCTTTCCTCTCTATGCTCTCTTTTATAAGTCTTTGCCTCTCTTCCTCCTCTGCTTTAAGCGCCGCTTCTCGTTCCTCCTTCGTCATGGAGCTATACTTTTGAAATTCCTCGTACTCTTCTTTCGTCAAAATTTTTGGATGCAGCAGTCTCTTCTTCGCGATCTTCTTCCCACTAAGTTGCATCTTTGGTTTACTTTTACCGATCCTTTTGATTGGCTAAATGATTTAACATACAACGGATCACTACAGATAGGATTATTATTTGTGTATTAATTAATTAACAATGTGCTAAAATATTAAGATACTGCCCTTTTTTCTTTTTACTCCAATGCTTAAAACTTTAAAGTGAAAATATAAACTTACCTCTTTTTCATTGAACGAATAACGATGTTGGTCAGATTTACACTCGCCAGTCCGAACACAAGTATTCTGTCGTTTACTCGAGCAAACATCTTTGAGTTTAGTTTCTTTTCGATTCATCACCGAAGCCGGTGATCCACGAATTGTGTTTGCCTTTGATGTATTATTTCTCACTATTTGCACCACCATTTCGCACTTTCTGAGGTTTTACTTTTCCTTATTTTTTTTAGGTTTTACAGCGTTTCTTACATTCTTTAATCAGTTGTTCTTTTAATTAATTAATCATCTGCAAAGGCTATATTTCTAACCAAATGATTTTCTTCACGTTAAACAAATGATTATTATAACGAGGTATCGATCTGAACAATTTCTATGATTTACTTCAATGGCACAAGATATTTTTGTTACTGTCGCGAATGCCGATGATACAAAAATAGGACTAAATTAACCCAGGAAGAACTGACATCGAGGACTGATGAGGTATCAGTTTGTTCATTATTTACAAGCGGTAACCCGCGATTTCGTCATTTGTTTGGTCAATAATAATCCGACATATTTCTTCCCAAAATGTTCTTCATGTCAATATCAATATCATTTCAATACAATTTCAATATCAGAGTGTCTACAGCTATCAATCAAGTTTAAATAGTTGTTACTAAAATACTTGTTACTAAAGTATAATAAAAAAAATGTAATAAAATGTTAGAACTTACGCAAAACTTTTAGATATTTATCGGCAATACTTCTTTAAATACTCTACGTTTTCGTCGAAACACATTCCGTGAACACATAGTTATTGAATACATTCGATTTGATTCTATTTTACTAATTTTAGCGAAAAAGAAGAACCGGCAGGAACAAAACGGTAGGGTGATTCACCCCTTTTGTTTGTGTATGTGTTCGTTGCCGAGGTTCCCTACGTTGTCGACTTTCTTCAGGTGGGAAATCGCACATGTGGCTGCGTTTCGTTTGTTAACTATTCATATTGCAAGCAAAATATACAATCTATATACTTGTAGAATATTCGAAACGAGTGTTTAACGTTCTACTTCTAGTTCATTAACTTTGAACTATCCTTAGTTATTGTAGCCCCGTTTGAAACATCTGATAGAAAATCAATCTTAAAACGATTAGTGAAGAGAGCATTATTGCTATTTTTATTTTTCACTAAAGTATACAGGATAATTTTAAACGGGTGTAACAGTAATTAACAATAACTTTGTTATAAATATCGATGAATGCAATAAGGATGACTGTAAAAAAAAGTTTTATCATTCGATAATTTCAATGTAACTGGAAACAGAGATTTTACCCAAAAAAAAATCATCACGTTATATTACGTCTGAGGGCTTCCGAAGAGATAGCATTGTGTTTCTGCCTTTTTTCATACTGTTTTAAATTTAAAGTGTTTCTCAAAGGAACCATTATCATGTTTTATAGAGCTGGCAATAACTGTCCCCCGATGAGTTTCTCCGTGGGAAATATACAATACACCGATTATTCGGCGAATCGATTTTGTAAGGGGAACTTTTACATTTAAGCATTAAACAGCGTCTGAAGAATGAAAAAGTCGATCGATATCATCCAACGTACAATGACCATTTCACACACAGTAGTTAAATTTAACTTGAACCGCTGTATCGAGATACTACTGCACGCTGTAATGGATTTTTTTTTGGAAACTTTGCCATTCGAAAAAAATTAACATTTTTGTTTCCTCCAGGAACCTCATTAGCTTAGACGTGCAACGAATGGAGCTGCGATAGACTATACGTAGTGACTGAGGTAAAGTAGCAATTATTAAAAAGTTAATCTTTTAAAAAGTCTTCTTAAAGTTGTTAGATATTGTAACAGTGTGGTCTTACATTTCTTTGAGAGAAGACATTGAATACCATACT
>CAJDYZ010011582.1:30450-43249 GCA_903986555.1 Heterotrigona itama
GACAGAGACAGAGACAGAGATCCAGCCACAATCGGTAGATATATGAAAGGAAAAATCGTGCGGTGGACACGTGCCTCGAATTCAGCCACATTCTCAACGGAAGTGCACGGGTGGCGATCACGCTTACACACCAACTGCATCTGGTGACAAACGTGTCGGTAACCAACCGACGTCAGTGAAGGCGACTCGTCGTCAACCAAAGCGTAAACTGTGTTTCGATTTTCACCCTCTGTTTCCCTCTTCGCCCCTCCAGTGGCACAACCATTTTTCCAAACCAGCGATATATCACTCCGCATCGCGAACCATTCTTCGCGTTGCTCAATACACACACGCCTGCACGGCTCAGTGCGGCGCGGAGCCGGCCACGCGTGTCCGCGATCGAGGTTACCCTCGAAACGCGACTAAAACGCGCGGAAAGTATCCTGCGAGCTCCCATTTCCGTTTTTATTGTCTTTTTAACATGTTCGCAGCTTCTGCAAAATTTCTGCTTCGTAGAATTTTTGCGGAAATGGGACGGCACTCTGTAGATTTTTCATTTTCCAAACGTATCGTCGACCTTTCTTTCAATTACGAGTTTACGATTCGCGTCTCTCACGCCCACGAATATGATCGTGGGGCTGTTGAAAAGTTGCTTCTTATCGCACACCTGGTGAAGGTCAATGCTTTACGAGCGCGATTCGTTCTCGGTGAACATGTGATATTTATACGTCGTTATTATCCGCGGCACGGCTACAACGCGCGGACAAGCACGGCTTTCAGTTACATCTGGGAGCAATAAAGCGTGAATGGACGGCGATATAATAAAAAATGAAATAGCGAGACTATCGCGCAGAAGAGTAAATTTTCAGCCGCGTGATGTTGTTCGGCCGTTCCGGCTGTTTACTTTTTTTTTTTTTTTTTTTCGAACGAAACAGCCGCGTGGCTCCCAATAGGAAATATGCGACGAACCTTCGCTGTGGAAATACCTTTTTCTGTCGCGGTATTAATGTGCTTATTATTATGCAACAAAGGGGTCCAATTTCGCCCGGGACTTTGCAACAATGTCGGGACTTTGCGCTCGTCTCGTGGAAAGATCCCCGCGAACGTAAATGCAGCCGATGCCTTCGTGCGTCTTTCCAGGACGCGTGATCGGCTTACTCTCGCGTACGCAAGATGCTCGCGTTCGCCTGAATAAAGCGAACGCGGGTTGCGCACGTTGTACCGAACGTGGATACACGTTGAAACGGAACAGATTTTTGTGAAATCGTGGACGACGCGACGATACGCGACGGAACGTAAATTTCTTTCATCGGAAAAGAAAAAGAAAAAACAGAGAGAGAAAGAGAGAGAGAGAAAGAAATTGGTAACACACGGGAGTTTGCGGAATTCTCGAATTTGTATGGCGATCGTTTTGCGATTCGCCGGTGGTACACGGCACGATTCCGACGATCAGGTGAAAATTCGCGTGTGTACGCGGGCCGAGTGCATGCATTCGCAAGGTTCGTATTAAAGATCCGCAACCGCAAACTGTCGTGCATAATAAAGACGGGGGCCAACGTGTGCGGGTTGCGCGTGCACGAAATTCCATACACCGACCAACACACGGCCACTTGCTTACAAGCGTACACACAACTCGCACGAAACGAGCCAGTGTGGGTGAATGTGTGTGGGAGAGAGACGCGCGTACGTACGTGGTGGTGGTGCAACGTGTGCGAGCGGAACGCTGCGCCGTTGGTCGTTGGTCGTTGGTCGTTGCCGGTTGCTCGCCGCTGCGAGGAAGACCGGGCATGTTTGCCGACAACAAATAAACGAAAATAAAGTGGCCCGAGTAGCTACTCCGGAGCCCCGGCAGAGAGATCGGCTTCAATTTATACAACTCAGGGTTCGGACTTAATCTGGGAGACAGATTTACACCCACGGACGAGGATGGCGGACGAGGAGGACGTGGGGGAGGGGGAGAAGGGACGAAGGGAGGGAAGAAGACGAAGAAAAAGAGAAGCCGAAGAGGAGGCGAACAACGAAGAGGAGAAAAGGAGGAGTTGGGGAGGGAGGAGCAGAACGACAGAATGGAAGAGCGACAGAAGAAAGAGGATACACCGGTGTTTACTCGAGGATTCGCTCCCCCACGGTTCGACTCGACTTTTTCCAACACGGCGGAGCCGTTGCGCAGGTAATCGAATAGAATCGAATCAACTGGCGGACATTGAAGACTAATTACCGTTGATATCGTTGTGTACGCGCGAGGTGAACGTGCTAGGTTGAAATAGAGTCGGTGAAAAAGGAGGAACGAACGGGCGATCGCAGAAGAAAAAGAAAGTGTACTTCTACCGGCAGCCACTTTGTGGAACCGATAACTCTCCCGTCTGGAGCGCGCGGCGAGCTCTAGCGCGCCTAGTGAAAAATGACTCATCCATCCTCCGTAATTAATTATTCGAATCGCGGCCGGGTTTATGCAACCTGTTTAATACCGCGCTCGAAACTCTCGTTGTCCTTAATAAATCTCGCGAGAGGACGTCGAGAGGGGATCGCTGGTCCCGCTACGTGGCCCCGCAACGCTGCTCGCTCGACGATACTTAAGGATATTTAAGCCAAGTCGTTGCCTTAATATCGTTGCATTGGTAAAACCATTGTTTCGGCCCGATATCGATCTTCCTGTAAATTCGAACGACATGCGCGCTTAATCTTATGCCGGCCGAATGACAACCACGCTCAATCTTACCTCCGAACGAGTTCGACGCGCATCCACCGGTGGCCGCTGTGCGATGGCGGTGGCATCAGCGCGCGCGCTCGCTCGCTCGCTCGCTCGCTCCAACCTTCGAACCCGTTACACCATGCACGATCGACACGGTGTCGCCGCCGACATTCGACCAGATTAACATTGACATGCAAGTTATACAGCGGTGATTCCCGAGGAACACCGACACCTCCAATACGAGCAAGCCTCGCTCGCGTCTCGTTCCCGTGTTCCCGAGAATCTCGCGCCCCGCTACCTGAACCGCTGCGTCGTTTCAACACCGTTGTTCCACGTTTGGATAAATTGGCGTAATGGATAAACCGATATACGTACATGCATCCCTCCCGGTAATTCTCCGGCAAGTTAGATTCTCACCTACGTTTTCCCCGTTTATCTCTGAGGTTCCTCCGACGAGAGCGCGTGTCCCGTAGCGAGCCGCGCCAGTCGCGCACAACCCAACTCCGCGACGGGGTTATCTCTCCGCGTTTGTTTATCCATTCCTCGCCCGGTCAAACCGTTCCGACCGAAGTTGCATATTAATAAAAGTTTCGCCAAATTAGTTTAGTTTCGCCGGCGGAGTTTAGCCTCGCCCGGCACGCCGACTTCCTCCTCTGCAGTGTAACTTGCGCGCCGTTTCCCCGCAATTCGCCTTCGCCTCGACCGACCTTCACCGCCATCGAAATTTCGCACTCGTGCCAAATGAATCGACGCGAGAGCCACGGTAACCGAATTATTCGTAAATTCACGCGCGGACCCGTTAACTCGCTGCGACTACCGCTCGCTTGTCGTATCGTTAACCTTTCCTCTTCGGCGATGATTTATGCCCTGCCTTCCCTCCCCCGTAGTTCGACGAGAACGAGACGTTTGTCGAATCAACTGGGCGCCAGACAAACTCTCCGAGCGTTCTCTTCCAAAGCTTCTTCTTTCCCGAAGCAATCTTCTTTCGCAAAGAAATTGCCGTCGAACGTACCCATTGAAAATTTTCCCCGAGTCGAGGAAATAGGTCGAGGGAAATATGTAGAAGGAAATATTAGGAGAATGTACAACTAGGACCCGCGTATCCCGTGGAAAGTTGAGCCTGCGCGTTGCGATTTCCTGGCTCGCGACGAACAAACGCTGCAAATTCCTTGTACATACGTCTCGAGTCGCGCGGCACTTCTTACACGGCGTCTTTCGTCACCAGTGACCAAGAAAACGCAAAGAGAGAGAAAGAGAAAGAGAGAGAGAGAGAGACAAAGTACAAAGGAGAAGAACGGAAGCATGGAAGGAGAAGAGCGAGTGAATTGTGTTGGCACTTCCAACTCCGTTAGGAGAACTTGTAATCATATATCAAACCAAGAGTTCTGTCTCTTCTGCAGCGCGGGTTCGCTACTGATTTTACCTTCTCGCAAACTCGCCAAGTTACGCGCGGGGTACTTACGTGCACCCTCGAAGCTTCGTCCTTCCGTATGAATACAAATGTATACCTTACCGCTGCGGTCAAACATGTCTCCGGGTTTCTATGCATAGCCCCATTCGATGTAAATGCATATTCAAATCGGCCAAATTCGACCGTGTTTCAAGGTGAACAGTCTCAAAAGGTGTATAAAGATTGTAATTCGTCCCGTTATATAACTGAAAACTCGCAACGCGAACAATTTATACGTCGTGTTATCGCGTCGCGGCTTTCCCGATGGATGCGAAATGGTTTTTCCTCACGGTAATCTGCAATTCTAAATTATACACCTGCGATACTAATAAAAGTCAGACTGGCGTTGATTTCCAGCGCGAATAACCAGGTGATAAGAAATTACGTGTCGGCTATAATTCTACGAGAGAGTCGTTCTCAGGGACGAGTCACGGCCGGCGAGCCCGGCTTGACAAAACCTCGAAGCTGAGATAATGTGATTAATAGAACTAAACGTTACTCCCTGACCTCGTCCGGTTTTCCACGGAACAGCCGGGAGACAAGAAACGTCTCTATTCAGTAGCGCGACGACTGTCTCCGCGTCTCCGCGTTTATTCCTCGGGAAATGGCCTTCTTCGGTCGTCAAACGTCTGAAACTCGATCGAGGCTGACGCGATCAGCGTTTTACCTCGAACCAGCGTTCGGAGAATTCGTCCGCTAGCCGCGAGAGAAATTGCCGCGCTCCGAGCGACGATAAATGCGTTCTCTTTCGGAGGATCTTGTCGAAAAAGAAGAGGGAACGTCGACCAACTTGGTCCCAAGGCCGGGGCCAAGTGCCGGGGGGCAAGCGCGGCAGACCGAGCGGAAATGGCGTCGTTAGTTTTTCCGCCGGTGGCTGCGAGATGAAAACCGCTTTTCGTGCGGCAGAGGCAAGTCGGGGGATCCTCGATGGCGGCGATCGGTCAAACGTTTTCCCTCCAACGGCGATCTCTCGATCAATCGAATCGCCTCGTTCG
Source organism: Heterotrigona itama (assembly GCA_903986555.1). Classification (NCBI taxonomy): domain Eukaryota; kingdom Metazoa; phylum Arthropoda; class Insecta; order Hymenoptera; family Apidae; genus Heterotrigona; species Heterotrigona itama. The sequence continues at coordinate 35,567 of CAJDYZ010011582.1, forward strand.
TTCTAAACGTGATGGTTACAACGTGACGTAACGCGACAATCAGAGCGCGCTAAGAGGAACTTTTCCTCCGAGATTCTTACCAAGAATGGACTGATGGATCTTTAGTAGTTTCATATTTCTTTCGAAAATAGAATTTCCACAGAAATTTTGTTGCATCTGTTGTCAAAGATTGTAACAAGCTGCTCCACTTCGAACTTTCTACAAATGCATAAACGTTCTTAGATTTGTTGACACGAGAGGAGGTACGATTTCCTTGCAGGTTACAGAAAAATAAATGACGAGTCCGAGACTATCCGTTCGCATAGAAAGATCAATGTGGAAATTGTGTATGATGCTAATGCCCGAGACTGCGGCACAAGGCAGGCCCGAGAGAAGAAACCGAGTCATCCTCTTTGCTTACCCAGCCAGTTCCTCGACTTTCCTATCCCTGCTTTTCATATTCGCTACGCGAACTAGACAGTGCTAGGTGTACTAACGAGGGGCTCTCCGTGCACTTTCGCGTTGCCTAGCTACCACGTCAGACCGCGCAATTTCAATGCTCGTATAAACTGAAGAACCTTCAAGTATGTTACCAAGCAGCGTGTGCCACGTACGCGGACGCTGGTAGCGAGCAGCCGCTGCACTGGATGATCAGAAGAAGCGTCAAGTGCGCTGCTAGGATGAACAGCGGAGATGACGAGGGGGAAAGCGAGCGAAGAAGGTTTCCTTCGTCTCGCAGCGCGTCTTGACGAAACGTCGATTCGACTTTACCTCGCAACGCCTTTAACACACCGAACAATCGTACCAACGCTAGTTGCCAGTTTCATTCGACTTTATTCGATAATCGTTCGTACGATGATCGATCAATTGTCTCGCGGTCGCGTTTTTATCGCATTCCCCAACATACGTACCGAGAAATCCTCGATCCGTGGAATTCCACCTTTGACCTTCCTGTGTTTCATTCTGTTTGGTGAATCCACAGGTGAGCCACGTTCGTTCTCTCAGCGAGACCAGTCTCAAAGGAGATTAGGAGAAGCAAAGCGACCAGCGTACGCCGAAGAAAAGAGCGAGAAACATCGGCTGGTCTCGGTGGCACGCGTGTCAGCCCGCAGACGAGGTACATGCTGGTTGGCTGCAACCGCGGCGACGTGTACATATGTACACGATGGACCGTGGAGATGTCGCCAGAGGATGTAGCCACGATACCGTGTTTCCGCCGTCGGCCACAAATAGAATATTTTGCAACGTGAGTTTGAGCAACGAGAGAGACGAAGGGGTTACGAGATCGAGACATACGGAGGCTGGTGGGAAGAGGAACGGACAGTTTCAAGAAAGGAAAAGGCACGGTGCATCGCGTAACTCGACGGGGGGCAGCGAGCCATCGTCGAATCGAGTCGCTGGAGATGTACGCTCGTGGTATAGTGCCGGCTACGTCGGCCAGAAGAAGCATAAAATAATAACAAGAACAACGCGGCAGGCAACCATCGAGCACGAGGATGCGCGCCGATGCGCATTTAACACGCCGTTGACTCGCCTCCGACCTGGAGCCTCTGCCGCTAAATTATTCCGACATACGAACGAAAGGAACGTCCGCGACTCTTTGAGGAGACCGCGCGCGCGATCGCGCCACCGGCGCGTAAATTAATAAGGCGCGCTGTGCCCCGTTCGTCGTCGCCGCACGTCAAATTAACCCCTTGGCGTGCGCGCGGGGCGGTCGCGTGATTTCTTTTTACCTCTGACGCATGGCAATTTGTACGGCTTGTCCCTTTCTCGCGCTCGGTATCGTCGCGCGATACGGGCAAACACGAACTCTCGCAGCTCCGTATTTCGTCGCGTTTAATTACGACCGACCATCTTCTGTGCAAACATTTCTCGCGATAAAGTACACGGAGATTTTAATAAGAAAGAGAAGAAAAAAAAAAGAATATCGCGCGTCCACCTAGAAGTAGAAAATGTACAGAGTTAAGTTTAGTAATAAAAATCCCGAGTTACGATGATAAAGTTCAGCCTGCCAAGCAAAGAAAAAAAAAAAAAAAAAAAAAAGGGAGAAGAAAAGGAAGACACTTGAGGAACGAAGCAGCCGCTTCTAATGAACTTTTAGCAATGACGACGGCAGCGCAGCGCGAGCTTAGAAACTCGGCAAAGTCTGTCGTCGGTCGTGATCTCGGCACGTGAGCCACTCCGTTTCCGCTTCGTTCTCGACGCTGGCGAATAACGCTTCACGGAGGAAGCCTCGAGCAGCGGATGTCACTTTCCTCGGTCCCACAATTCCCTGCAATCTCGCCAGCACCTGCAGCTGGCTCACCGGCGAAACTTCTGACGCAAGATGTTTTCGCGCCAAGAACTCCCTCCTGCCGTTCGGCGAAAATTTCGCGAGACAATCATCGCGGCCGCGACGACGTCTTTCGTGCACTTGGAGTCCGGTAGCGGCGTCTACTCATTTTTCAACGAGACGACGGGCACGCGTCTCCGCGTTTCCTTCCTTCGAGAAGTTACACGCGGCAGAACGGACGTCGCGAAATTCTTTCCCCGTCGAGTAAAATTGCCGAATCGTGTACCACGCGGAGAAACGAAAAATCCACTCAAGAACAAGAGGGAAATTCGAATTTCGACGAAGAAGTTTCCACGCGAGATGTTTTGGTTTTTCTTAAGGCGAGATTTCGCACAAGCGTCAGTTTCTCGGTTAATCAACTAATCTGACAATGAGTAATAAAGCCAAGAGAAACAATTGACAATATATTTTTCTGAGACTCACAATCGACAAATTCTCAGAAGATTTTGTTGACTTTCTATATGCTACGCACGACTTTCGAACGTTACAACCAAATGCATCCGACGTTTATAGGAAATGCCAACTCTTTAGCTTCCAACTTTCGAACAACACTCTCGCGACGATTTCGAGTTGATAACACACGCGAACTCCGTGGCCGCTGTCGAATCGGATCGCTGCGAAAATTCGAGGAACGTCTCGAGGAGAAGGAAAAATCGGCGGAGAGCGGATACCAGTCGCGGGGAATAAAATAGTAGCCCAGGGCGGAGCCGAGTGGAGAAAGGGAACGGGCGAGTCGATGGAACGTTTCGGTACGAAATGACGAACAGGCGGAAAGGGGAAACGGCTTGAGAATAAGATAGTAAGCGGCGTAGTAAGAGTAATCGAACCATTCCCGCGTAAGGGGAATCGGTAACGCGGACGAGATAAAGGCGGAGTGCTATATCTATCCGGCGAACCAGGCCAGGAGAGAAGCGAGAAAGCGAGAGACTAGAAGGATGGGTTACGTAGTGATTGCAGCTGGAATCGGAAGTCACTCGAGGAAGAGAAAGAGAGAAAAAAAGGAGGAGTGAAGAAAGAGAATGGGTGACTAATAGTTATGGGCCCGGCAGCGATGTTCGGTGACCAACACGGACCTCTTCTTTTCGCGTTTCTTGCTCCACGTTTTCCACAGTTCCGTCCCTCGAGCGCGCGTATTTTCGTTTCATTAGAAAAACTCGTCGCACAGAGGGACTCTTCTAAAGAGACGGTAATCCACTAGAGTGTGTGTGTATGTGAGCGTGTACATGTGTGCATACCCATTGAGAATCTGTTACGTAAAATAAAAGAAGAAAGATGCGGCCGTCAAATTTACCGCGGTCGAGATTCTTGTTGAAAGCTGGCTGCTACCGCGAGAATCTCTCAACGAAATCTTTTATTCCGCCGTTCGGTATTGTTAATAAAGACGCCAGACGCATTTATTATTCCCTCACACTCTATGAACGCATTTATCATCGTCGCCTATTTCGTGACCAATTTACTGCGTCAATTACTACCTAATATAACGCCAAAACTCGCGTGTACTCGCGTAAATATCTCTCTTTTAACGAGGCAACTTGCTGCCGTCAGTTCACCGACGTGTTCTTCGAGTCATCCTACGCGTCCATGATTGCAACGCGATTCTATTCGACGTTCGTCTTGCATAGACGCGGACAATTATCGAACCTGTTTCTTCACTATAGTTCTCGTTGATCCACTGGTTGGCGAACAAAAGAGAGCGGCACTCGCGTCGTCTTCGTTTTCGCGGGCGCACGTTCGAGACAACCACAACGACGGGGACGAAAACAAGCCGGTTAATGAAGCGTACAGTATCCAGACGCATGCTTCGTGCCGCTCCGAGCATCTTCTGCAGCCGAGCGGTGCACCTGTCGCCGATTCAACGCCGCCAGAAGCATCCGGAACACCTTCTGCGATAACGTTCGCGATCGTGCCAGCGGCACCGATCCCCCCCCCCTCTACCCCCGTTGTTCACGTCTCCGGCCTTCCACGCGTGTAGAAGGAGCTTCTCAGAAGGAGGGTACAACATCAGAGCCAGCAGCGGAGATTAATAGTCTCACGACTAGAGAGAGAGTGTCGGCTCGAGAGGAGAACTTCCGACACCGGGATGCGTTCGACACGTCGCAGCCGCGCGGCCTGTTTCACCGATGATTGAACGATCCGATGGCAAATGGCCGACCGCTGCTGTACGTTGGCGATGTATTATTGGCGATGAGAAAAGATGTTCGATGCGCGGTTAATTCACGACGAATCTTCGTCCCTCGAGGGAGAAAAGTTTCAACATTCCACGCGGGACGAAAGAGAGTCTCGATACATCCGCCGAGGGGAAGCACCGTTTCATTCCGACCCAGTTAGGAGAAACCGGGTAATCTTATTTCTCCGCAATTTCTCGAACGAATAGAAAAATGAGCCCGCTTAATTCCTTGCACGATAATCGGCTAGAGTTTCCCGAGCGGTCGCTTATAAGATCAGCGACACGCGGCACTTCCACGTTGGTGGAAGATAACCGGCGGAACAGAAGGCAAATGAGAACGAGGGCATTTCGCGCAGTGGCCATTAACCGAGTTTAAACGTCGCGTCGCAGGGAAGTGCATACGCGAGGATAATACGTAGGTAATGACATTGTACGCGTACACGCGACGAAGAACAGCGTCGACGAGCGCCGTGCCACTCCAGTGGACACTTTCTTTTTCTCTCGTTTCAGTCTCGTTGTAATTCGATGTTAGGCATTACACGCCGGCGCCTGTGTGCGCCGCACCGTGGATGTAAACTCGCCTGGACAAGCGACAGAAGGGAATATTAAGCCGAAGCGTGTGTGAGGATATGGGTCGTGCGCGGCCCACCTGACAAAACGTGGACATCGTTCAAGTACGAACGCAGTTGCAGTGCATCTGAACGCGTTATCGTAAGCGTACTATGTTCACATTACGCGGAGAAAATTTAAATTACATAATTTTGCAGAACAGTCGAGCAAACGACACGGGAATAAGAGGGCCTTTGATTAAATGTTTAACGAGACGCGACTAAAATGTTTCCCAAGACCGGCGGAATTTAAACTCTCGAATTTAAATTTACACTCGTATTGAGATTAAAATTGAAATTCAGATGTTCCCTTGGTTTAATAAATGCAATTAGTACTGAAAATGTTCGTAGATCCACGCATACGCCTGGATAATTTAATTTAGTTACGACAAATATTACTAGTATCGAGAATCTTTTTTGCTTCCCGCTGAATTCTCACGTGAGCTCTCGATCGTGAAAAAAAAGAAGTTTTGGTCGGTGCACACGGATTATCGAAATAGGCGATACCGTGTCCGCATATTTCCTCGCGTTCCTCCACGCTACATCTTCGCCTTCGCTTTTCCTTTCCTATGTTACTTGACGTAATTGAAACTTTTTTGCACAGCCCTTTCGCTCTCCGTGCATTTTCCACGTACCGTGTCCTTGTGCCAGCGAGAAACGTGAAACGTGCACGCGACCGTGTGTGTGGCAACGTACGAAGATAAGTGAATTAAAAACAACTTGCCGCGCGTGTATTGCTCCAGTTCTTGCGGACGTTTTAACGAATCAACGGATTGGAACGGACTAAAAATCGAAAATAAGAGATTTTGAAACAAGTGATGCCGTAAACGAAAATTCACAACATTTTTTACATGGGTAATGCATGAAGCAAATTTTTTTCAAATTTTTATCATGTTTTTGGATATCTTAGAGTCTTTTTGTGTCGTATCGTAAATAGATCCAACAATGTTCCGTGGAATATTTAACCCTCGAACGGTGGATTCAAGGAGTGTGCAATTATTGTATATATAATATCGAATCTCAAGAAGACGGAAAAAATTTTCGAACATGAAGTTTTCAAGTAAGAGAAGCTCAGTAATCCGATCGTAGAAAAATCCGATTCGTAGAAGTTTTCCAATTTTTCGTGAAGAAAGTTTCTTTATAAATTAAGAGTAGGAAGTAAAATAAAACTAAAATAATAATAGAACAGAAAAGACTATAAATTTGAGGTTAGATTAACAAAGGGTTGACGCGTACTCCGGTGGTATACGTAACCTGTGATTTCAAAGTGCTCACACATAACCTGCAACAAATTTCGATAACGAGAGTACAGTGTTTTAGAAGATCGGATCAGCAGACGGGGAAATAAAATAGTTGAATTTTCTTTCGAGCATTTAGATAGCTGGAGCGAGTCGACACGGCCGCTAATAACATCCCCCGAGCTTTGGCTTTTACAGGGCGCTATGTACACGTTCCCCGCAGGGAGGAACTCACACGTCGCCGTTTCGCGCACAATTCTGATCTTCGAAGGAGATAGCGGTCTCGTTCGGAAGGCGTCGCGAGGCCAAGCAGCCGGAGCAGCACGATCGAACGATGCAGCACGTTAATAAAGCACGCGCTCGCCAAAAGACCGTAATCGCGTTATGCAAAAAACCTCCGGAGATCCCGACGCGATACGCGACGACCATGTGTAATGAAAAGTAGGCGAAAGCATGAAGGCAAAAGCCGGAAAGTCGGAGAAAAAGGAAAAGAGAGAGGGGAGGGGAGAGAGAGAGAGAGAGAGGTGCTTAACCTTATGACACCGCGTCACGCTACCCTTTCTGAACGAACCCTCTCCCTGGATAACTTTCCACCGACACGAAATCGCGCAATATCAACGGCTGAAACGTTTTCGAAACTTTCGAACTGCGTTAAAATTGCATCACGGCTGCAAAAAAGCTGCTTCGCGGTTGCCAGTCTGTGCCGTTATGGCCAAGTTAAACATACGCGTGCGATTGACCGACGCGCGATCGCTGAAAAATTATTTCATCGAACAATCGCGCAAACGATAGTGTTGTGCGTGCGTAACGTTCTCGATTACTACGGTTTTTCGAACAATCGTATGGGGAATATTTCTAGCTGAACGAACGATGTTTTACGTCGTTATTTTTGCGCGCGGTGCATTCGATGCGAATGAACGGTGAAGTAGCGACGGTGGCCTTCGATCGATAAAATTATTGACAAGGAGGCATCGGACAATTAACTACTGTCAATAGACCTACGCAGCCGAGCGAAAAGGTATATTCCGGGTAACAATGTCGTTACCGGTAGGCAACGCGTACGTGTAAATATTTGACCGAGAGAGTTAACTGAACACATACGCGCGGCATTCGCCGTGATGAAATTAAATGGAGAAGCAAGTAAAAACAAAAAAAAGAGAAAAAAAATGGCGGGAGAGAAGAACGATAGGGAAGGAATGTTGAATCGTATGCTCTTTCACGATCCGTGCAATTAAGTATTTTGACGTAAGGGATTCCAGCGGGAAACGGGCTGCCGGAATCGTGCCAATTAAAACGGAATTCGTTCGATGCAGCTCGCGTACATATAGTCAGGGAGAAAGACAGACAAGGAGATAGAGA
>CAJDYZ010011582.1:71717-86941 GCA_903986555.1 Heterotrigona itama
GTCACCGGGAGCAACGGGATAATTATTTTCGTTGTTCGTCCAGCTTCGCCGTGACCAATCGACCTCGAGTTTCACCTTCGCAATCGATATCGGCGCGACGTTCTTTTATAACAGGCGTTATACTTTTTCTCCCCCTCCCTCCTCCTTCTTGAAGAAGTTGCCTTCTTCTCGACGTGGCTGTTCATTCGCACAGCCGCTCGTCCCTCGTCCATCGTTTACTTTTCTCCCTGCGTCATCTTGTTTTTTGTCGCGAGACAACGCGGCGTTTCTTCGAACCGGAGAATTGAGTCCAGTCACCGCACACACGCGATTCGCTAAGAAATTCGCGCTGGCTAATGAAATTAAATTCCAACCAGCCAGCTCCGTCCTCCCATTCCTTCTCCCTCCACCTTCGTACAGAGGGTCCCTGCGCAGTTTATGCAACGTATTGAGTTCCTGCCCCGCGTACTGCCTCTGCCCGTCCCTCGGCCGCGAAAGTCCATGCAAAAAGTAATCCAAAATAATCCCCTTTCACGGGGACGGGTCTCTTATCGTGTCGCAAGTTCGAGGAAGAAAACGAGCCCGCCAGGGTGGAGACCCGAGCCAGGGAAATAAAGAAGAGAAGGAGAAAAAAAAGGAAGTCGACACCACAGTTGGTCCTCGCGCGAGCGCGAGCGACTTGTGCAAATAATTGGAACGTGCTGAACCCTTCGAACTTTCTCGCTACTCTTTTAATTTCGCTGCTGGCCTCCCTTAATTCGTCGCAGGTAGTTAGAGAAGACACTTCGAAGGATCGTTCTGTCCCCTCTTCGTTCTTCACTTCCTCGCTCCGCCCCCTCGATTCAAGTTGAATCGTTTTCGTCTTTATCCTTGCATCGAATTAACGCCCAAGTAGAACGTGACCGTGCCTGGCCAGACCAGGAACGTTCGGAGGTTTTTCGTGAAAAGCGATTCGGGAAACTACGTAACAATGCGGGGGAATTTTTGTTTCGGATTAGAGGAACAATGCCTCGAAGCGGAGGTCAGGATCGATACGATATCACGTTACGAGAATTTCGCGGGAATTTCTCTTTGTGAAAACTCGATCGCGAATCTGCTTGAACGGATAACTTCTTTTCTCTCTCTCTCTCTCTCTCTCTCTCTCTCTCTCTCTCTCTCTAACAAGTATATCCACACTTTGACAAGTTCTTTGACTTTTTTAATTCTTCCGCGTTTGCATACGTTCTCGCGAGCGTCCGACGATTACAGAGAAACTGTAGGTACGTGTTTGCGAAGAGCAATCGGATTTCACCGACGTGACCGGTTTGATTTGCAAAGATAAAGTACAACGTTGCCGTGATGTCAAAACAGAGAGATGCAGTGTATATTGAAATCCGTGTTTTCAGGAGGTATTGCATGTTGAATATTTCTGTCGAGAGAAAAGAAAATATATCGAGAAAAACAGTCGGTTGACACCGAAGAAGAAAACATAATATAGTTATTAACCACGGTGAAAATGCGAAAGAGAAATTACAAAGCCTGCGTCCGAACGAAGAACGTTGACTTATGCGTGTTTACCGCATTCAGATAGGTATATTCCCACGAAAATGCAAACCTCGAAATGTAAGTTCCGAGCTTTGAGTTCTTGATGACAAGTCAAGAGTTTGCTATCTTCGCGATGAACAACGCATCTCGAGGCAAGATGCCTATCTAAAAAAAATGTTCACGCGACAAATCATAAATAAATATTCTCTTTCCTCGGATCTGTTGGACTACCGTCGCCTCGATCGAGTCGATCGAGAATACGAGCCCATCGTTCCAAGAACACCTCCATACCCGTCTCTCAGAGACGAGAAAAGAAGATTTCAAAGCGGATTATTGGCGCCCGCTAAAGACGACGTCGCCAAACATCGACCAACCAGTGGGAGACTTGGTCAGCACGCAGGGTTCAAGGCTGGTCGATTAATTGCTCTTCCTTATACATTCATCTTCGGGGACCTCGATCCCTCTCTCGTTTCATTAGAATTATTACGCGAGCCGACAAGCTCTGATTACGGTAGTATCCAATCGGGTTTCGTTTCAAGGCTAATATTACAAGCAATAACAGATCGACTTCCGAGTTTGTAATTCTTCAGACATCTTCTCCGCGTTCAATTAACTCTCCTCTGAACACATCAGCGAAGACATCAATAAGAAGAGTGTCTCCAGATAACCGTAGCTCGTATCCATTTATACGTCCGTGATTTAATGGATAATCCAAATTGCAAAGGTTCACGGTAGCCTAATAACGCGTGCAACTTGGGAACTTGGAAGGGCTGACGACATCAGAAGAAGGGTGAGGCGGCACGGAAGTCGCTTCGGTGACAAGTATATAATAGCGCAATGGCTAGTTGCGTTACGCTTGGCTCGGAAATACGAAGCAAGAGGGGTCGGTCGGATTTAGGGTTGGCGCGAGGTTGCGGCCGCGCCGCAGAGGCGCGTGCGAGAGCCAGTGAATCTTTGATGGTGCAGGTCGAAGCGGCCAACCCTCCGCTAGCCGAAGCAAGCTTTCCCACGAGGAATCCGGGAATGGCCAGCAACGGTTAGCGACTGGTCACATCGGAAAGCTCGGTGCTCGGTCGTGGTTCGAGCCGTTAGCCAGACCAAACGCCTCTAACGAGGTCATCTTTTTCCATCCGCGGTGGCCGGAGCACGGGCCACGCGTAAGTCTCCCAGTCAAATGTAGCTCTCGGCCATGAGCAGAATCTAATCTTCCCTTCAATTATTCTCGCGTTATCTGATACTCGGCTAGACCCGAGATGAGATTCTCCTCGAGTCTGGCGACAGAGTCCTCTGTATAGACAGACTCTCGATCTACTTGCACGGAAAATCTGTTCCCCTCCAGCCGAAGTTTGGCCAGAGAGAGCAGGCAAAAAAACGTTATACACAGCGTGTATCCGTGTATCCGTTAATCCGAAATTGAAGAGAACTACATTTTACAGGGCACGATGTAGAAGTTGAGAGACGCGAGATCGATAGTACGAAGAGGGGACGTTCCCGCGGAACAAGAGTAGAAGGTCAAAGCAGAACGTTAAATCGAACTTTTTCTCGCGGTGCCGTTGCAGGGAAGGTGTCGCTGTCGAACTTTTACCCTCCGTTTAATGGATATTCCAACCGCGTGTACGACTTTGTCCTACAATCTCGCGCGACTCGCGCCTCGCGAGACAAACTTCACCGAGGGCAAGGGAAAAAGAGAGACGGAGTTCAATACGAAGTTAAAGTCCACTTTTTCCACGTAAACGTGTCACCGCCACTTACTCTGGCGCCATCGAGCCGCGACCTGTGATCGAATCGCCGCCACTTCCTCTCGAGGTGAAACGTAGGTGCTACGCGTGGGCAGTCGTGCCATTCGTTTTCTCCGCCTTTTTTCCTTTCTTCTTTCTCCTCTTCTTCCTCTTTTTCTTCTTCTTCTTTTGCCGCGACTTCTTTCGGCCGTAGTCGAAACCGGCAAAGAAAAGAAAAAAGCCTCTCCGCTAGGTCAAAACGGGCAATGCATTCGTTGCATCATCAGAACGTAACGAGGCCATCTCGCCCCCGGCTGTTCGTTTCGCGCTCATCGAGGTCAGACGGAAGTAAGAAACGGACCAGAGCCTACGAAGGAGGTTAAACCTCTTATCTGGCAGACAAAGCTCGCGCGGCGCGACCGTTTCCTCCTCTTTATTTTACCTTATCCTCTCCTTTTTACCTTCTCCTCGGCTCTTCTTTTTTTCTTTTTTTTTTCTTTTCTTTTTCTTTTTTCTTTTGCGCCTTTCTCCACCCGCAATCTATCCACCGAATAGCACCGACTTACTTCCCAAGACACAATCCCACGCAGCGTGCATGCAGTGTTGTATCGCAACAAACGAGTCTACAAAGTCGGGCAACGAGGACCAGAGCCTGATTTCGCCTCGCGATTTTTCCCTCGAAAAATTTGGAAGAATTTGGGCCGCACGGGACGTCGTCGCGAGCATTTGTGAAACAAATATATAGAATATAGAGGGATTCGAGACATCGTCTCGTCGAGAGTTTCGATCATTCCTTTCAGGCCGTTGAATGACAACGTTGATTTGCAACTTTTTCTAATCAATTTCTATTATATTACCAGAATTCTGTTTTTGAATATCGGAGAGACGAAAAGAAATTCCGAGAATTTAGTTGACACATTTTCATTGTTGTATCTCTCACCTAAATTTCATAATCCTGTCAGATTAGAAGTCACTGCTTAGTCCTTGATGAAACTGACGAAACTCGAAATGAAAAACTGGAGCAACTTGAACGAGTTTCAAGGCAGATCGTGGCGTGGAAAATTTCCAACTTTTGCAACGCACGCGCGTCGCGAAATGCTCGTTTTCGAGGTGACGCGTTCGATTGGCGACTTTAACGCGGTTATGCACCGTGCACATGTGTTTTTCGTTCGTCGATTCTCTGCGCATAAACGTCGTCGGTCGTAAAATGCCGCGGGGAAATGCCCCTAGGGAGGAAGCAATCGCGCGATCGCTGCGCGCTTTACACGAGTCAATATACGCGTTAATCGTGCAAATACACCGGTTACAAAAAATCCGAGAAGAGACTGAGGCCACCCGTAGTGTACAGGAGATGATAACTCGGGCGCGAATTAACGAATCATCGCGTATCATTGGCACCGAAATACGATCCCCACCTATCGATACCACATTCAAATTTCAAGTAAAATTGCAACGCATCGGTTGCGAGCTAAACGCTAACGAAGTGCCAGACAACAAACTTGTCCAAGAATTTTTCGAAGTTATATCAAATATTAATCATCTCGATTGACCAAAACGAAAAAAAAAAATAACAAATAAATAAATCAAATGTGAAAGTTATTTCCAGCAAATATATCGTTAATGCGTTAAAATACGAACGAAGAAAGATAGAGAGGAAAGAGAAAAAAACGAGAAAGGATAGATCTGTTCGATCGCAAAGAAGAAAAAGTTGTCGCCAACGACGCTCTAGATGCGACGTTCAACGATAGCGAAGGAGGATAGATTAAATGACGAAGTTGAACGTCTATGCAAAGTAAGCTGTTGCTCAAACGACCGACAGAGTGGACGAGCTCCTCGGAGGAAAAGAAAGAAAACAGAAACGGAACTGCAGGGAGAGAGACACAGACATTGTGAAATCTTGATAAAGACGGAGAAGAGATAGGGTGCAATTAAACGAAGCAGACACCACCCACCAATAGCATTCGCGATAACTTCCTTCAGCCAGTTATTAAATTTTAATCCACTTCTAATTAGATCTCTTTCTTTTTTGTCAGGCTAAACGTAAGGGCAAATCGAGCCACCTCGAGAAGGGAAGCCTGAAACTTATCTTCTCGGCCGGAGATACACTTCACCTCCGACCAAACCTGTCGAGCCGCGCTAAAAGGATTTATTTTAATCGAAACTTTTTAACGAGGATCGGTTGTTCGATATTTTAATGTCGTTAACACAAATTCCCCCGTCGTAGACCGGCAACAGGCTAGCCGAACGTTTAGCTGTGATGCAAATGAAAGAAACGCGCTCTCGTTCAACGTTTTCCACCGATTCTCTGCCCCCTTTGATCGCTAATACGCCAACTTCCTGTTTTCAATAGGACAAAGCGTTCCGTAGAAAGCGAGGGAACCAATGAAAGGGAAATCTACTTTAAACGCTGCGTCCCTCGTATTCTTTCCTCCCTTTCCCTCTCTTTCTCTCCCTCCTTTTCTCTCTCTCTCTCTCTCTCTTGCACGTGTAAACTATCGAAACATTAAATTCTCCGGTTGACAAACAGGAATAAAGGAATCGTCTCGATGTATCATTTCCGGGATATCGTTCGTTTCTTCCAATATTCGCCCAATAGGTAAGTAAATCTCCAAACATCGTCCTGAGATCGTCAACTAATAAAAGAGACTGGTTTCGTCTAGGCAGACGAGGTAGACGCGGGGAGGAAGGAGGGGGTAGAGGGGAGGGGGGGAAGAGGACGCCGGTCTATGGAACGCGTCCATTTCCTCGATCAGCCTCAGGCGACGGAGCACGATAGAAACGGTTGGGTTCGCACAACCCTGGGGGTCTGACGTGGACGAATCGATGGGCAAACAAACGACGGATTTGGCTGGTTTCCTTTGGCGGGTTGGGCTAGACCGGAGCCCCACGGTTCGACCATCTCTATGCTTGGCCCTCGGCTCGGTACACGCTGGTGCCCGGTTAGCCCGGTTCCTCCCGGTGTGTCCATTCTACTTTGCATGCGCACATTCTGCCAAGCCCCATGGACCGTCGTAACGTTCGTTCCGCCGTTAGTTTCCAGCAAGCATCGATGATTCGAGCGTTGTAGGCAGCGGACCGCGCCAGGGCCTCTGGTCAGCAGTTACCGCAAAGTCAGTTCTATTCTAGCCAGGGTCGACCTAGCCAATCTGGCCGAGCCCAGTCAGTCAGCCCAAACCCGCTGTTCCAACTAACCGTATACCGCCAAGGAAGCACCTAATACCGTGTACCCCGGCCACCGAACTCCTTCCACCCTTTCTAACTGGTCTAGCCAGCCCCTCTCATCCGCGTCGTGCGGCCATTCTCTTAATTGAATTAGCCCGCCGGAATTAGCAATTTCAGATTAGCCTCGCGGTCTCTGCGACCTTTCACGGACCTGCCGGAAGCTCGGCCACGCTCGAACGAAATTGCCCGCTAATAACGTAACTGCTATCGGGGATCGGGTTTTGCGCTCCACTACCGCACGACTACTGTCCGATGCGTTCGAAAAATTATCGAGGAGACGGAGAGTGAAAGAGGAAGAGCGTTCGTTCGATTTGAACGCTTGGGACAATCTGTTTGAAAGTATCGTTTCACTTGGTCCAATGGATCCGAAGCTTCGCCCCACCATAGAAGGATCAATTTTACGATGGGATTAAGCGCACGTTAATGAAATATACGCGGAGAAGAGGAGAAGCAAGAGAAGAATCAAAGCAAAATAAAAGTACCAGAAATACGTTTGAACTGTCTGTCTCCTACGGATCGACTGTCGTTTGTTGCACGACGTGGATAGACGACGCTCACTCGCTGACGCTGATTTGTCGTGCGTTTTCCACCAGCTGTGCGTAACTTACGCTTACACTTACACGTTTCGTTCAACCTATTCTGTTATCATCAGAGATTACACGCTCCGAGTAGAACGAAACAAAGTTCCAAATTGATCGATTTTAATTAACCAGTATTCCGCGAGTAAACGTCGTGGATTTCACAGGTGTAATTTAGACGGTAGATACGGCCCGGTGGCAAAAAAAACCGCTGAATGGTAAAAAGATCGATCTGTCTTAACCTTTCCATCAGGCGAATGATGGATGCCGGCATTTTCTCCGTCATTTTCTCCCCGGCGCGGCAAGATTTATGCACCGAGGAGGAACTGGTCGACGTGCACACGCATCTGTCAATATATGTAAATGCAACAGCCCCGAGCAAGCCTGTCGTAAATCGAACGCGACAATACACATCTACCGAATTCGTACGTACTCGCACGCTTCGCTGGAAACAGGAAAATATCGACGAAACAAGGCCTTGAGGACGCAACTTGGGGAGAGAAAAAGAAAGAAAATCACGTAGTTTAATTTCACAAGGTGTCGTGTAAACGCGCTCGATGGAAGTAAGACCTAACACGGTGCAGGCGCGCGTTTACACGACGTTCTCTTGAAATCGTGTAGGTAGCGGATCATTTGCGTATCGTTGACGCCGTTCACACGCATCCGCAGTCTACAGACTCGTTGCGAGAGCTCGAGTGAATTTTGCATGTTAGACGTTGAATTTGCATCCGTCGTCCTTCCGATAAAGTCATCGAGCCAGCAACGAAAGATCGACCGCTATTTTTCACCACTTTCTCATTCCTGGCCGTCATTTATCTTTCGCCGTCTGTTCGTCAGAATGATATTAAACTCGTCGATCTAAATCTTTCCGCGTGGAAAATTTCCTTCGACCTCCGAACAGAGGATAGTTTTATACCTGCATGCACAGTACGCAGTAGTTTACGATGTAGATTCGACTCCGTTTCATTATTTTCTTCGAAGAGAAAAACATGTTTACGTGTATCGTTGCATTTTATAATTGTTTTTGTGTTTGCATAATTGTTTTTTATAATTGCACAATTATTTTCCTCCTATATATACTATCCAAACGACCTCGTCACCCCCGTCGAGAGATAATCGCTGCAACGCAATAAATCTAATGAATATTTAATAAAATGTCATCTAATTTATTCGCGAAATTTCAAACGCTTTCTTTCGAACGAAGAATTTCCAGACAAGAGGAGAAAAATGTAAAAATATTTTCAACGCGAAAATCGTTCTCAAATTTTTTACGCAACGTGTGCTTCGTGTACTTCGACTTCTCGTCCATAGCTACCGTACAGGTACTCGTTATTTGATATTATTAACTACTAATACTCGAGGTTCGACTGCCGTCGCGCAGAAGGTACTTAGTAACTCTAGATCCGGCAAATCGGATCTAGCCTGACTCCACCCTCTGTCCTTCACTTCCGTACGCTGTACCCACCATCATTTATCTTCGCCTCAATCTTTCTCACAACTGTGAAATCCTCGTTCGACGTGGATCGCATGCAGTCTCTTCGTTGCTACCTTCCGATCGAAAAGTACGCGGCTCAAAGTCGTGTAACGTCGCCATTCTGATGAAACGTTTGCTTGCAATTCACGCTCGGGTTTCCACTAATATTCTGTGAGAAATATTATTGTAATCACGAGTGAATTAAGTTGGACGACAACTATTTCAAATGCAGTAGAGCCTCTCTCATTCAGGAAATCTCAATCCCTCCTTTTTATTTAAAAAAATTTTATCTCCTTTCACTCAGGATTCCATATTTTGAATTGATTACTACAGATCGCAGAGGGTTGATATTCGAACATTAATTGACGGGGCAGAACGTCTGCTAGCAACAGATAATTTCCCAGCGACATTCCGTTCTGATCACACGAGGTCTGTTCGGGTAATATAAAGTTCGTACGTTGAGATATTCAAAGAATAGTGATTCGTACAAGACAGGTTCTTGAACGTTTCGTTCCGTGTAATTTCCTCGGCGAACAGGCAATTACAAGCGATTAGGAGAGGATAATTACCATGCGTTGCGAGAGATCCGAGAGTGTCACTGTGAAAAGCGAGCGATCGACGACGGAAGCACGGTTGAAAAATGCCGAATGGATTATATTACTGGTATTAGCGGACGCGCTTAGGAAACGAACACCGAATGAATTACACGGGGGATGCGGTTATTCTCAGCTTGCAGGTGTACTGAAAGCGAGAAGACCAGCCTTCTTTTCTCCGATATACCAGGCATCGCGATGTCTCATCTAATCGCCGGATCTTATAATACGCGACTACTTACAAGATACGGTAGAATGCATCTTACGTTACCACCGTACCGTAGGAGCGCGTTATTCACGAAAATGGTAAATATTTCAAATAAAGCCTGACTACCTGCCGGACATATATCTTCCGGCTCTATCTCTGTTAGCCCCGTCGTGCAAGGTATATCATATTCACGCGTGCATGCATCATGGTTAGTGCGTCGTGCTTGTCGAGCATCAGCGGCACTGTACCTTTAACCCTCGCCACGAAATACCCCAGCGCGGTTTCACTTCACCCACGCCGATTATCCGAGAAAAGTCTCGAATAATTAATCTCTCCATTTGTTAAGTACGTGGAAGGATATACATCGGAGAGCCATCGAGAATCTTCTCGACTGACGTGCGCCGAGATCTTTGTGGATTTTGCCAAGATAAACATATTTCGTTTCATCGTTAAATGAAGGAAATATTTCACGAAAACGAAAACAATGTTCGTCTCACACGCAACTACGACCAGTGAGCCCTAGTTCGTTAATCTCATCTCGCCGTGACGACGCAAACGAACTGGATAAAACCGGGCCGTGTTACAAGTCTCTATAAACTCGAGTTGCGCCAGATCATTGAAAAATAGAGTGTCTTGATATGAGAGTAAAGGTCTCCCTTGGCGTGGCCGGCAATAAACGAATCGGCTCTCACACGGCCCCGTGAGAAACCGTAAACGAACGTTATTGCCGGCAACGTCACCGAAATTCAGATCGATCGGCCGTACTGTCGGCCCGGGGCCAATAACACGACCAGTTCCGCCGGCGATTTCCAACGTTCGTGCGTCCAGCGTCGCGCCATGGAAATGATCGGACGTGGAAGAGACGATCGCAACGAAAAGCACGAGAGGATCGCTCGCTTGCCTCTCTGTGGCCACGTTTATCGTCCACGGCCGGCCACCGGCGCGGCACAGCGCGGCGGTCCGCTTTTCTTTTTTGCCCGCCGTCAGCCAGTCGCGACTCTCCTCCTCTCCTCCTCTCCTCTCCTTTCTATCCGCCCTTTCCAACTCCACACGCTATTAAATCATATCAGCTTCAGCCGGCAATTATTTAGGTATTACCACTCTTTCTCCCTTGCGTCGCGTTTCATTTGGCAAACGCGGATCGCCGACTCTTTTATTCGCCCCCCGAGTTTTTTTCAGTCACGCACGAACCTCGCTCGCGAGCGTTAGACGAGATTCCCAGCGCAAATTTGATAATTTGCATCTCTCGCAAACGTCGCATTGAATGGCGTCGTCGCGATTGAAATTGATCTCGACTTTGACCTCACAACGCGTCGCGCGAGGGTAGCTTTTATTGGCAGCGGCGACGGTCGGCGACGAAGTTTAATCGTAGGTGAGGACAGTTTCCTTGAAAGATGCGCTGGAAAAGAATAGGCACGGGACGGGTCTAAAAGCTAGTTAAACGCCACAGTCGCGTGACTCGACGGCTTATGTCTCCGTAGGCGGTCGTGCGTCACTGGGGGAAACTAAGCAGAGGCTCGTCGTCGCCGTCTCGTTTCTCGCGGAGAGAAGGAACGCGTGCGCGTTAATGAGAAGACCGGCGTATAATGAATCGGGATCGATTTCTTAGTCACGAATCGGACTTACAAATCGCGCGGCAGCTACCT
Source organism: Heterotrigona itama (assembly GCA_903986555.1). Lineage (NCBI taxonomy): Eukaryota > Metazoa > Arthropoda > Insecta > Hymenoptera > Apidae > Heterotrigona > Heterotrigona itama. Next base: position 82,660 of record CAJDYZ010011582.1, read on the forward strand.
ACCTGTTCGTTCGCCGAAAACCACTCGCGTATAATTTATTGGATCCCTCCTGTGCGTCTCCGCGGCTAACAAGCTATATCTATCACTCGGGGATAATTCAGCAAAAAAGATCGCAGTCCGGGGTATTTATTACCGTCGCAATAAAAGCGCCAGGGGAACTCGCGTGAACCCGCTTTTCAGCAAGCCGAAAGAACCTGCTCCTCCTTATCTCTGTACCAGAAAAGTCGAACCATTGAAAAGCCGATCGAAAGGGTAAAAACAGACAGGTATAGCTGACTATCACGTTAAATCAGGTTGGAGTGGTTGCTCCACGGATTAGAATTTAGTCAGTTTCGAACAAGAGACTGTGAATATAATTTTTTAATTTTCACTCGAGAAGTTCTTGGAGCAATCTCAGCCTTACTCAAATCAACCAACTACCAGACTGGCGAAACAAAATTATTTGAAGTCAACCAAACTTACTGGTCAATCGAATTGTTAGCTGATCAGTAAACTCAATAGTCAGTTGCATCGCGACCTAAATCTCATCCTGAGTGTTCTTTCCTTTCCTCCCTGTTGCCATACACACGTGTTCACCACATCACTGCTATTCAGTCGCTAAGAGAAAGAAGAATCCATTTTATACAGGAACGAATGCAAGTACGTAGTGCTTGAGAGTTGAAAGATCGGTCGTTGTAAATAATCATTTCCTGCCGGCCTCCTGTTTACGCCCGTAGCTGGCCGTGTTTGCGATGCATCCTCGTGCGACTGGAGATTCCCTGGCCGTGCCGTTTCGACGTTACACGAAAGGCCGCCGAGGATAGCGAGCAAGTCGGTGGCGGCGGCAGCGGCGGCGAAAATGTTGGTCATAAAAATGTCCCGGTAAGGAATGGCCCCGATGCAGAAGAAACCAGACGAGCGCTCGCAGCCGAGTCTCCCGTCGGCGTGGTTCCTCGCTGGTATCGTCCGGCTGAACGCGTGTGGGTGTGCATCGTCTTCTGCTCGTTTATACCGCGCGCCGTTTACGACGCGAGTAAGCGCGGCCTGACCCGTTCGATCCCTCGTTCAACCTCTGCCAACGTAGAAAACGAGCGGAGCGGCTGCTCCGAGATCATCGACTGCCATAAGGCCTGGTGTTTAAACGCAAATTCGTGTAAAGTCGCGCCTCCTATGGGCCTTTGTAAATATTTCTTCTAACGGTGTAAGTGCTCCGGAGAAAAGGGTTCGTCCAATAACTACTGGGATGTCAGCAGTTCTTTCCGTTCGTCCCATATACTCGCGTTTTATGGCGGCTCGTTTCCTCATGCACCTGAACCAACCCTTAATGAAGAAACGGAGTGTTTTTGCATCGACAAGTTCATTCGCATTCTCGATAGACTGCATTTTCATTTATATTCTTCTATTTTTTCTCACTGACCCGCTATTTATTCTATTTTCCCTAATCTTTTTCTAATCACTTATAACCATTGGACGTTAATCAGAAGCAAAGTTAAAAGACACGCGTGAGAATATTTGTATTGGGTCGGTCGGAAAATAATCACGTTTTTTTTTTCAGATTCATTGTGTAATCTAATATCTGATTGTTCGAGCAAAGTTGTTTGCTGGATGTCGATTTCAAAATAGAAAATCCTCATATTTTGCTCTGCTATCGTCAGGAAGAGAAAAAACGCTGCGCAAGCTCGTGAAAAATTATCTGATAAATTACAAATTAGTGGCGTCTGAGAATTGGTCTGCTAAATTTCACAACTGACAAAGATATCGAATCACTCTTGGAACTTTCTTTTTATCGAAAAAGATGAGAAATTTCCTGAACAAAATCATCAATGTATTAATAAAGTTTCTGCTTCTCATGAAAAATTCGCCTTCTAGTTGCACGCAAAAAAAAAAAAACGTAATTACTTTTTGATCAACCTAATACAACTAAAAGATAAGAACAACACTCTTTCCGATTTCTATTTGCTTCTTTTCCATTTAATCCGTAAGAGTTACGCCGGATGAAATTATTTGACAGTTAGTACTCTTTTAGTCAGTCAAGAAAATGACGCGTTGTTCTATCGCCTTGCATTTACCTTCCGGTTCTGCTCGTTTTACACCGTAATCTGCGTAATCACAGAACGCAAGAGCGAGCGCGGCTAGTTCGAGATGTCGCCAACGGATAAATTGATACCAAAGCTAGGCAGTTTGTTCGAAAGTATATGCAAATGTCATGCCACGAAAGCGTTTCTCGATGTCCTTCTCTCGGTCCCTCAGGTAAAATACATCATGGTAATTTAGTGCACTTCTGATAGCTGGCCTCGATCCGCCAGGGTGTACTTCTTGCGCAAGAGCTCGAAATATATTGTGTCGACGTTTCTCCGAGAGCAGTACGTAGCACTACTCGACGCGGATTGCTAACAATTTCCTCAATAACAGCCGCCGCTTTGTTCAACGAGAGACCAGACAACGAGAGTCCAGTCACTGAATTCACCGCTCGAAGAAGTCGAAGTTGTCCCCAAGAAAAAGGAGAAACTCGCGGCCGTCGTAAAATTATTCCGAAATATAATAAATAACTAAGCGCGCGACACGACAGTCCGCGAAAGTTCTCGCGGGAAATCCAGTGTTAACATTGCCGGTCGAGCGAGCGTATTATCTTATCGCGGCGGATTCGCACAATGACAGAAAACAAAAACCAGCGCAGGATAATCGCGTTTGCCGTTTAACCACACCTGGCTCGAAATCATATTTCACGCGATTTCAATCCGGTAATCGATTACGCGAGAAACGGGAGAAATTACCGCAGAAATTTTACGTGGTCATCGAACGCGCCTCGTCTATTTCGCCCCTCTCCCCTCTCGCGATACAATCGTGGCAAAAAATTTCGCCGATTCGACGCGGCGGCACATCGACCATCGCAACGCCGTGAAAGCCGATTTCGCGCATATAGAACGCTTTTTTTTTCATTTTTTCTTCTCTTTCTTTCTCGTTTTTATAAACCGTAAAATTCCGCCTCGTGTAACAGCAGGGATATTTTACTTATATTTTCAAGTTTATCGACAAGCGAGCTGCCTCACTTACGCCTTCATGCTCGGCCTTATACTTCATCCCCGCGGATATTTTCTTCGCTCGTTCTCGTTACGATAAATTCCAGCCTCCCGGCGGCTGCTCGGCGGCTGCTCGCGTACCAAAACGTCCAATAAATTCTATAACGTGTTAAATTAAATTGAATGCACGCGACCTGCTGGGGCTACGCGTCTCGCCGTCACGCCAGATCGAATCGCGCGCGCGTTCGAATAAATTTCTGCCTTAGGTTCGCGTACGGAAGTATTCGGCGAAATATTCGGCGTGTGCTCGAGGTGCTCGAAGTATTCGTTATCCGGCAATCGAAGCTCGTCGTTAGATTCGAGGAGGGGACCTGTATGAAGAATACAAGAAGATGTCCATCGACTTAAGCACGCTCTGCTAAATTCATGGGCTCTGTCCCCTAATGGTTTTCTTCCTCGAAAGGACGAGCACGTTCCAATTAAGTGTTGGCTCTTACGGATCTCGTCCATTCGTAAAACTAAACCACTTAACCGGTGAAAGGACGAAAACTCCTCCGGCTGCGAGCTACGAAACTGAGAGTAGATCAAATCGCGTGAAACATTGTTTTTGAGCGCTTCTCTGAGCAAAATTATGGAATCATCTCCAGAATCGGAATGCACGTGCACGTTTAAAATTTAAAACGTCGAACGAACGAGTTACCCGGTCTTTCCAACTCCTCGTAACTTCCAAGTTGCTCGTTGCCGGAGTCAATTATCAAGGTGTAAACACTCCTCTCCGGTTAACGAAACTCTCAAGGAAGAATCAAGGAGTCGAGCACGAAATTAAACTTCGTTATGAGATCCTTTTTTACTGCGTCGAAGGAAGTTTGTTTTTTAGACAGAAACCTCGTTTCTGTTTCATCGGATCGTGTCGGTTAAAAAGCTATTTAAGTCGGACTGCAGTTGCAGTCTGAAATTGAAGTTTCTTTCTTCTTGCCCTATTATAACACGCGAACGCTTCAAAGATAAAAAAAAAAAGAGAGAAAGAGAAAAAGGAAGAGGGAGGTATCAGATTTACACGCTTTGTATCGCATAAATTCGATTAGAAAGCGTTTGATTGAAACGTTATAAAAACGTTATGAAGCTATTTAAATAAAGTGCATACTCGTTCAACTGAAAAGCAATTTTATAAGGAGCAGCTTAATACGATTCATGGTTGCACGAGACGCGAGTACCAGGGCGGTTAGCTTTAAAGCAGGCACGAGCATTAACGCAAAAAGAGAAAGGTCTCTCTCTCTCTCTCT
>CAJDYZ010011582.1:126131-137553 GCA_903986555.1 Heterotrigona itama
ACTTGATAAAAAGTTGAAAGAATACGGATGTTCCGATAGAGTCTTGGTTGCTCTGTTACGGCACCTCGCGCAGAGAACAGTCGACGGAATCTTCCTCCGGATCAGTTTTACGCGACGATTTTGACGTTGTCTGGTTGTTCCCTTGTTGGCGCGGGTACGCGAGAAGCGAGAAGCGGGAAATGAGTTGCGGTGGAATTCCTACGACTATGCGAAACTTTAGATTGAATTCAACGACAGAGTTCCGAAAAATAAGTCTGGGACTCGACTTGCCTCGGTTATGGACTCTCTCTTCGAATTTTCTTATCCCTTCTTTACTTATACACGTATGCGAACATTTTTCGTCATCGATGCACGATGGAGACCGTTTCGAATTTTCAGTGGAACTTCTTGGAATTTCTCGGGACCGATAATTTTCGCGTATCGCCAAGTCAACGAAGATCAAACGAAGATCCGTACGATTCGTTTCTCTGTCCATCGAAATCCACCGAAATTTCTTAATCCAAACGACGGAGGTTCGTTGGCCGCGATTGAAAATACATCGCCGTGCACGTACTTCTCGTTTGCCTTTCGCGGCACAAGAATGCGCTTTGACGCATAACGCGAGTATCGACGTCGATAAAGTGTTTCGTTCAAAGGGAATTAAATGGGAAAGTGGCAATCCAATTTCTCGGCGTGTTGCGTTTGCCGTTCGTCATAATTACATTCAATTAAAAGCCCAGCAGGTCACCGCGTCGAACGACGAAACACACGTACATCGATAGATAGATAGATAGATAGATAGATATAGATATATCGCGGGGTATATTCGTTGGAGCACCGTGCACAAGTGCGAAATCGAACTGATCCATGGAGAACCCGTATCTATAATGCATTCTCGTGCGACCACCGTGGCCGGGCACACGTACGCTCTCTCGCACACTCGCTGCGATTCCTCTACAGATACGTGGCCACGTTTATTTCCGAATGGCGTTCTGTACGTAGTTCCGGCGTCGACACGACGCGACAGGCCGATCGCGGCACAAAACGGACGCCCCACCGCTTAAACTAAATAATGCATGAGATGGATCGAACGCAACATTTAAATACGTGTATTCAGTTGGTACGGTCGCTGCTGCTACTACCTTGGCCTTGCACGATCCGTGCCATTCGGTTAAACGTTCGACATTTCTTGGAAATCGAATCTTCCTTCGTACCCTACTGGCCGCCAACTGGCCGATGGGTGATATCAAAGGGGGAGGAGAGGGAGGAAAAGAAAAAAAATAAATAAAACGACGAGGAAGTATTTGGCAGTCGTTATCGTTACCAGAGATGGCTGATACCGTTATTATCGTGTTGGCCATCGATATCCATAATCCAGCGAGAAAAGTACCTCGTAAGTTTCGTGCGAAACACCGAGCCATAAAGATCCAGGAACGTGGAAAAAGGGGCAAATAGTACGTAGTCGATGTCGCAGTAAAGTACGATCGTTCTCGCATGACTTACGGGCACATTTATAGGCACGAAACTGGGTTACGCGAAGACTGGTTTAAGAATTTTATTACAAATTCCCCAAACACCGCGCCTTACATAGCGAAACTTTTTACACTTTTCCTAGTTCCCAGTTACCATCGAACTTCGCGTTATAGTTTCTAATTTTAAAATCGGATAAGAACCCAGCTACCCCTTCGCCTGGCTTCTTCTTCTTTGAATTTTCCGAGCCGCTCGGCTCGGCGTGCTCCAACTTCCGCGAAACTAACTCAGAGTGCCCGAGAACTCGCTGCGTTTTGTCCCCGCTGTATTTCGTGTTTACGGCGAACGAAGAAAGATCGTAGTAAATTCATTTAACAAGACGTTCCCCTTTTCGATTCCTCTTTTGCCTGCCATTTAAGGGAACGGAGTCAGTCAGACGAGGGACGCTCTTCAAAGAGAAACGCGATAAGAAGCGAAACATACTGTTGATACCTTGTTGATCAGCGCTGCTGCGGCTAATCCTTTGAAGGAACTGGAATCAGCAGCCTTGAAAGAAATACGCTGCCTTATTAACTTTTGCCGGGCGTTGCTGCGTCGGCTGCAACTGGAAACGTGCATCACACGAGCCGGGAAAGCTGGCTCGTCCAGGAACCAGCGTCGTTTACGCGCCGCGCCGCGCCGCTTAAACGGTTCGCGAGGATCGGAACGGCCGGTGAATATAAATGAAGTTGTCTTTTGAGGCGCGCTGCCGCGTCGACTTTCCTCCGTGTAACGTAATGAGGCAGCAATCACGGAGGATTATCGGAGGTGAGACCTCGTCGGTCTCGGTCGAAGGAGAGGCTACGAAAGTCACGAGCCGGCCCACCAATGAAATAATTCAAAGCTATTTCGCAAATGTATGCAAACGTCGAACACGCAAGACAAGACACGCGCAATTTCCGAGTACCGACTACTGACGCGAGGAAATCGTTCCTTGAGGATTTTTATAGCCACGACGAATCAGGGACTGCTTTAACTTACTGTTCCAAGACAGTTTAAGAAGCTAACTCGGTGCCACGTGAACTTTTCCTCTGGAGAAAGTTCGATTTTAAGGCGTCCTCCTGTCGAGTGATCTCGTTTATTTCGACCACGTCTCCCCTCGCCATTAGACGCTTTCCTGTTTTTCTCTGTCGTTCCTTCGCGTCGCTTCGTAACAAAGAAACGATCATCCAGCTTGGATTACGAGCACATTTACGAGCTGCCTGGCCAACCAGACTTGTCAGCCCTCACGGAAAAGCGGGATCGCCCGGATTGAATCGAAAAGAGAAGAGCCTCGAGATAGAAAGGTAAAAGAGCAGACGGTGAAACGTCGAAGTTAAAACCCCCGAAGGTACAATTTGGCGGGAAGAAGCGCGAGAAAGCAACCAGGCGATCGTGGTTCTACCGCGCTCGAGCTTGACGGCACTCAAATTCGAATTAATGCGTAATTAAGGCGCGTTCACGCGATTGTCGTCGTGGCTCAAGGGCCATTTAAGCTGCGTCGTCTCGCTACCTTCTGATTACTCAAATCGAAATGAACGACGCTGAATTGCGGCACGAATTCATTCGATTCTTTGTTTCAAAGAACAACGCAACAACGTTATTCCACTTTTTCCCTTTTTCCTCCCGTTCTTCTCCCACCCGTGTGTCCGTAGCTAATTTCTTTTTAATACTCGCTCCGCAATTTCATTTCCCGGACACGCTTCATCGTGTAATTACTACGTCCGACACCCGGTACGTTTACACAATTAAGAAAGTCTACTACCGAAGAAGTGCGAACGAGCGTGCGCAGCCAGAGAATCAGAGAGGCTGGGAGAAGAAGCCGGCCAAAGAGGCCGAGAAAATTTTCTCGATGGAACTTGCCAAAGAGCTTATCCAGGGAAGACGTCTATTCACAGTTTCGGTCTTTGTGGATTTACAAGATTACCAACTTTGCGACCAGCTCGCGTTTACCTCCCGGTACTACCCGGCGAGACCTCTCGCTCGCGGATTTGCATTCTTTAAGAAAAGTGACATCAAAAAGTTTCCCTTGCTACCTTACCCCCGGCCAGCTATACGTTCTGTTTCGGATAAAAACTCTGACACGTTTGTCAATATTCTTTTAATTCCTTTCAACCGATTAACGCGAATTGGACGAAAGATAAAACGTAGTTTCTTTTCATTTTGCCTTCTTTTCTTTCTTTTGTTTTTTTTCCTTTTTTTTTTTTGGCTTTTAAACATCGTTCATAACATCGTGACGACAAAGCGATCGTAAAATTTTCCTGTCCAGCGAACTTGAAATTTCGACCGGGCGAAACAAAAATACAAAACGCCACGCCGTATCGCGATAACACACGCGACGCATAAAAATTCATTTTTAATAATGCAATTTTCTGTCAAACGCAGGTGAAAAAGGTGGATGTAAAAAACGATGAAATAAAAAAAAAAAAAAAAAAAACGGTCGCTGGAAAAAGATACGCGCGGAATGCGCAGCTTGACCCAGTTGACAGGGTGGATTTTGCACGAAACGCGCGTACTTCAACCCGTCCAAATCAACCAAAGCTTCTCGATGCGACAGCCGGCCCGCGTATAGCCAACTTAAAATGGAAAACGAATTTCCCGACGCTTTGTCGGGAAGCGATCCCCGAGCGATCGTTGCTCCCAATGAAAGTTAACGATAGCCGGGGAAATTAAGATCGCGCAACTTTTTATCCCGTATTGGGGACAACGTTCCAACGATTCAATCGCTGGGGCTGTGTTTTATCAGCGCATCTGCCGAATTAAAATCGATAAAGCGATTCGAGCATGAAGGAACGAGTACGTGCCCAGGACACGATATTTCCGTAGATACTGCGTCGTGTATTTATTCCGTGATGAATTATCGAACGGCACACCTTTCATCGTACTAAATACATATTTCATAATTAAACGTCGCGAAACTTGGACTATGCGGAGAATGTCGAACATAAAGGGGATCGTGACGAGACCGGGGTGGGTTAGAAACGCGAAATTGTTCGTACATCCCTTCTCGTGAAATATCTCCCTTCGCCGTCTGCCTTAATTCCGAATATTTAAATACGAGGTACGTTACCGGGCAGTGTTACCTTTGGGAGAGAGAGAAAGAGAGAGAGAGAGAGAGAGAGAAGAATTGATAATAACGCTTAGGAGCTGCAGACGCTTTTCATTTGATTTCGTTCCGTATTTTTAAATTGAAGAAAATGAAATTGATTGGGTACCTAATTAAAAATTATATCGCGCCCAGTTCCATCTACGAATGAACGAAATTAAATTCCAGTCTTTTTCTTTTTGCTTTTGTTTCTCTCCGATTCGTTTTTCTTTTCTTTTTCCTCCTCGCCCACCCCTCCCGCCCTTTCAAACTATCGCGGACTCGTGCATGTTCGAAGGAAAAACGAAACACCAAGTTTCTCTATGACTACGAGTAATGAAATTCTAATTTTAGAACGTGGAGGGTTAGTGGGAAGTATACACTTATGAAGGGATATCCCAGCGACACTTAAGAGCTTAATTAACGCTACGCGAAACGTGGCTGCTTTTTGCACGACCACCGATGCATACCTTTCGAGTAGCACTGGCCCAACCAAGCCGGCATTTCTGCCTCCGTGTGTGCACGATGACGGCCCTTATGTGTGCACATGTGTGAAAACATCAAGGGAGTTGAAATTAGGTTAGAACACATTGAGACGTCTGGGATGACTCGATTAAATGTAGCTCCCATCTGTTTAGATTTGATTATGGCACATCCCTTGATGGTCGCTGAGGACCGATCGTATCTGGGGTATGAGATCTTTAAGGGTAAATATTTCCTCATTGAAGCGTCTCGCATCGCCATTTATGCAGGGAAATTTCAACATCGTTTTACGAACTTGCGAATAACGAAATCACGAGTTTACGAACGAAACTGACGCGACAATTTTTACGAACATGGATATTGGTGCAACGATAAAAAGATACGATCAAGGGAGAGGAGTCCGGAAATATTGCCAAATAAATATGGAAACCAGAGAAACCGTAGAGTCACTGCGGGCGAACGTTAGAACGATAGTCAATCTCTCGAATAAAGCTAATGGCCACTTCTAAACTGTTGAAACGGTCGAAGAGGTGCGCCAAATGTCGATAATATACTTGGAGGCACAGGCCAGTCCGACAGTACGCGCACCCCTTCAATTTCGCTCATAACTAATGGCTTGAAACGGAAGACGGCCACGCTTCGCGATTTAATGTCAGAAATTGATACCGCCTAAGCGAAAGTAACGCGTCATGCAATTAATTCGCGCGCTGCAGCAAAAAGGCTGCATAAGGCTCGATCTAATCGTGCGTCGCACGAAACGCCAGTTCCTTCGTCAGAGTGTTCTCTGCATTCGTTAGGGACGCGATTCGCCGACATTGACATCTGTTGAGGAAACTTTCTCGAGATAAGGGGAACACCGAATGAAGGGGCCGAACGAGAGGGTTAAGACTAGGGCGTGCAAAGGCGAGAGGGAGACGTTAGAAAGCAGAGAAAGGGTAGAAAGAAGAAGGAGATGGAACTTTGGACTCATTACTCAACCACAGGATTCAGTGCGGAGGGGGAGGGCCACGACTGGTATGAATGTCTCCTTTATTTCATTTTACGAAATAACACCGTCGTTTAACCCAGTGGAGCTTCTGTCCAGACATCGCAATGGTGCTCGAAATGAGAACACGGTTTTTGTGAACCGCGATAAATACGGGCACGTATACGTCCAGCGCGTAAAACGCTTGCTCCAGTGTATATTTCTGTTTCGCTGAAGGAATTAAAACGGGCAAAAGAAATCTCATTTGCAAACAGAAATATCATTGTTCGACCATGACCTCTTTCAACGTATCCACTTTGCAACGTTTTCTTATCACAAGTTTTGCGGAATCTTGGATAGCATTAGGTTATAGAATCAGCGTCTTCGCTCTAAGATGATTAATTAACGTTACTCGTTTGACAACACGCGTGAAAAGAGAAGCAGGGCATGGGTATGGGTGGGAAAACCGAACGACCATTGCAAGGTGATTATTCAAGTTAGCAGGAGTTTGAGGATTCCGTGAACTTCATAGCGGCCATGCGGACAAACAGAGTATCAATTTCCCAGGGAAATCCTCGTGTAATCCGCTAACAATGGACACCGAGGTCGGTCGACCCAAGATTCTCCTAGACCAGCTCTGTACTCGAAACATTCAATGAAGATGAATTGTCTTATAAGTAATTCCGTGATGTATCCTCATAGAAAAATATTTTGACACTAAGCACATTCCCCTTATCGTATTTCCACTTGAATACTCTCGTGCAACTTCCTCTTGTTTCGTTGCATATAAATTCGATGCGCTTTGTACACGAGCCGGAAAGTTTTAGAATCGTACGGATAAAGGAACCAATAGCTCTTATCCCTTTCCCGAGAAAAGCTATATTTTTGATCAGATACTTCGCAACACACGCCTTCACGCTCGAAGATGTATTATTTATCGCACCCGCCTATCGTATTTTCTTCTGCTAGAGAATCGCTCGAAATTGGTATCGACGCGATACCAACTTTTTTTCTTGCAGCACCAGCTAAAACCAGCGAAAATGAGGAGAAGCGGAATCGTGCGGATACCCGGAAAAGTTTCCGAGCGAAAATTCGAGTTTCTCGGAACAGGTGAACCTCAAACGTGGATCAATTCCAAAAGTTGCAAATCCTATCGTTATTCTCAACGAACGAGTGTACGTACACTCGTGTGCGAATCGCGAATCTTATCGTCGTAAAAGAAAAAAGAAAAAAGAAAACTTTCTCAAAGAAGGGTTTCAGCTCGAAAACGATCTACGATCTACGATCCCTGATTTATTATTCCATTTAACGTCTACACGTGTCAGAGCGAATGAACTCTGAAACCCCTCTTTGGTACGAAAGCTCCGTTAATTGCGGTATCGAACTTCGCAATCTCATTCGTCTTCGACCAACCGTGACGACACCACCTTCGTTCAATCGTATCGGTTACGGCCACTCTGGTCGAGTGAAACGGACAGTTAGACCGTACGAACGAAGTCAGAGAAGCAGGGTTGCTGCAGCGACCGGCGAACGATGCCGAGGGTGCAAGAGCTCGTGCGTGTTCGAGAGACGCTAAGAGCGTAAGAGACCGAAAGTGGCGCGAGCGTGTGGAAAGTACAGAGGTAGAAGAAGAATATATTATACCTAGCGTCAGCTGTGCTTTATAACCCAAGCATCAGGCCGTAGTGTCGTGGTATAGGTTTATACCAGCGATACACAGTGCATCTGCCAACCCCTGTTCTCTCGTGCGATCAGCTCTGCTCCTTTTTTCCTCGAGATGTGCCATTCCTTTTCTTCTCTCCGGTTCGCCTTCTTCGCCATCTTCCTCTCGTTCCTCTTCGTTCCTCTTTCCCCTCTGCCTTTCTCCGCTACACCGCAAGAGCAGTGGTTTTTGCGCCTTCGATCATTACACAGTCGCGCAGCCTACACCGGCCATCTTCTCCGCGAAGGAGATGAAGTTATCCGTGCGTACGTGAGCAAGGTGTCAATACTTTCAGCTAGTCACGGAACTGGCAAAAAATCATCGCCGCGATGTCGGCACCGGCAATTTAAAAGGACCAAATGGAAAATTGTTACGACAGCAGGAGAACTGGTTCTTCACGAACGTTTAATTCGTTTCGTTCGACGTTTTATAACCCCGGAGGAACCTGACGATCTCTAAATACCATTTTTTCCCTCTCTCTCTCTCTCTCTCTCTCTCCCCCCCAACCTTTGATTTCTCGATAAATAAGACGCGAGTCACGGCTGGATACGCGATTGATCGTCTTATTTCCTGACTCGAGTTTTGCAAGCTCCGCCCCTCGTTTCCCCGCAGATGAGACGTCTTTGTCGGCCGTGATCATTAGTCGGAAAAGTGGCGCAGCGGTCTTAAAGGCGAAGTCATTTCACGTATACACGAACGTTTCGCCGGCGCATTCCGAAAGGCTTGATACATCTGTACGCGAAAGGAGAGGAGATTTTGAAGCGTGAACGTCAAACAGAAGCCGTTGCATCGAATGAAAGCTAAGCCCTTATGAACATTTAAGTAACTCCCTAATGGAAGTTTGGATCTCGTTGCAACGTGGAAAGTTGAGAACTCGCCAGACACCCGCCATGCGCGGCTAAAACCTCCTCGCTCGTGGCTACGGACGTCGATGAGCACGTACATATTTCGTCTCTTTAGCTACCTAGTATAGTCTGACACGTTGGATACGTATTAGCTCCGTTGTTGGTAAAGTCTCTATCACTGAGGTAACTTTGCCAAAGAAAAAAAAAAAGAAAAAAAAAATCCCTCGTAAAATTGTAGAATCCCTGTAAGTTTTCAAGGAGCGGGATTACAGAAAGCCTATCCTCTTCAAATTCGCGTGTTGATTTGTTTGCTAAACAACTCAACCCTCGTGACGGGGGAAAAAAGTTGGAAAATTCAATTTGAAATTACGCGGTTATCGCTAATTCGATCGGTTCTTACAGCTGCAGCAGCCCGCGGGTATCGCGTTGTTAGACGTTAATTGCGAATCGAATAAGCGCGCGTTATCGTCACGTTAGACGTGCGTCTTGTTTCAAAACAGCAGACACCAAGGACACGGCGTTATACGACTCGGGACCATTTCATAGATCGGCAAGGCATGCGCTTGTAAAGCAGCTTGCAGTCTCGGCAGCATGCCGCGTATTAGGGCACGTGTGTACGATTATATATCCTCGCTACCGTGCCACACGGTCCGCGCATACGACTGCGAATTAAATTACGTCAGTCTATATCGTGTAACAATGCGCTCGCGGAATTACACGGGGAGCCAGCACGTCGTCGACGGGACGTGTTACAGTTGTAATGAGGCAGAGTGATTTCACGATGAAACAGCGAGAGACAAGAGAATCCCGTGTATAAACCTAGAAGCCGCTGTAAATCACGTTACATTTATCTTGTTCTTCATTCACGCTGAACTGTTAAGCTTCCCGCGTCGTCGGAGCGAGCGGGACGAAAGGATCTATTTGTCGGTGGAATGCTTTTCATCTTGCAAAAAACTAAATACAAACGCCCGCAGCGGACAACGTTAATTCCCATCTCCAGATTTTCCATACGTTCATTTGTCGTGAATTAACGCGATGAAAGCCTTTCGAAACGAGTGTTTCAAAATACAAAGTCATCTTCAAGCCGAGGGGTCGCGTAATTTATATAAATTGTTGTTAAATTGTCTCGATAATAGACAAGCTTCGTCGCTTTTACAACGAATATTATGTTCAATACGCGGGACGTATTTGACGATACCGTGGCACAAGAGCGTGTTCAATTGCAGAAACTGCTGAAGTACTCGCATCGCTTTCCGATACTATTGACAAGTGACGTGTACGGCGCGTATGAAAAATATCTACCCGTGATACCCCGTGCACGAGAACATCGCTTCGCTGTGTAACTGTTAATCGGATCCATTTTATCAGAAATTTTTTATAATGTACGAGCATAAATCCTATTACAATACCATTACATTGCTAATTTCTTTCCGATATAATTTCCCAGCGCGATTGCATTTTCTTCTTCTCCTTTTTTTTCTTTTTTTTTTTTTGCCTAACTGTGATAATCGGTCAACGAGCAAGGAACACGAAAAAGGAAAGGAAATTCGGAAACAGGAGGGAAGAGACAACGACGAAATTTTCGCTCGGATTACGCAACGTATCGCGCTTATTTTCATGCCGTCCGACGACGTGATAAATCACCATACCAGAGTGTGTTTTGTATTAATAAAAATTCCATTAATCTTACCGGTACCGAAAGTAAAATAAAGGAGGCGGGGGAAAAAGGAGAAACAATTTAACCGAGTCTCGGTTCCAGGCCCCTAATAATTTAGTCGTCCGGCTGAGGGGTTGCCTGAAAATCGTCGCGCGATTCTTCACGGCGCAGCGTTAATTTTATTCCCGTGAGCGCGGAGAGCGTGAATTAGTGTCCAGAAAGGGATGGTACCACGCCGGCTACCATTACCGGCCGAGTAACATACGTAAGAGGTCCACGTACCGGACCGACCTGGCGCGATACCGGCGAAGAAACATCTCCGCGCGCCGTGCTGGGACATAATTCATTGCCGGCAGGAAGCTTGTACCTTAATCTCATCGTATTCTGGTCGAACCGCTGCTGCGAAGAACGACGACGACGACGACGCAGTGTGAAACGTACTGTAGCTTGTACGTGCAAACGCGGTGCTTATAAAGGCGACCAATATATGCATAGCCCGCGTACATAACTATCAGCGGAATGTATCATCTCCGCAGTCCACCGGCAGGACATGTTATTCTGGCTACACACCAATCCCTGGCAATCCAATGGGAATTATTATGTAACTCCCATAATATAAATGCATCGAGGATTTGTCGAACGATAGGCGTGTGTACGCGTCTACCTACCAACTATGGAATATTACGTATAATGCTATGACGCGACGTATCAACAAAGACTGCACGGCGGATTGCCATTGATCCGAATGAAAATCGCCGGTCCAGCCAGTCATTCTCGTCAGCCTTTATTTAATTGTATACGTACGCGACGACAACTAGCATCCACGGTGCTAGACCTTTTCGGAGTAATCGTGCATTGTTGCAACTTTGAACACCGTCGATCGAAATTCATCGTGTTCGCAGTTGACCGGCGTGTAAAACATGGACGAAAGAGCGCGTAAGGGAAAGATCGAAGCGAAATGTTCATCACAGCGAATATTCGAGTGAACAATGCGAGGCGTGACGGCCATTCGAACTAGCGTGTTAGAGCTGAATCTGGATACTAATTCTGTGGCGCCCGGTAGGAAATTCAGGCCATGCACGACGCGCAATAATGCGCTCGAATAATGTAATAACGTGAAACGATTCGGAACGAGCGAAATAATTTATGAGCCACCGCGCTCCGGTAATTGTTTGTTATCCTGCAACACGTTCTAAGATCGTCGAGAAAGAGAGAGTGT